>PVHX01013936.1:37516-52712 GCA_004024805.1 Geosciurus inauris | reverse complement strand
TCATGAGTATTTACTGTATTAAAGAAACCTAGATTAAATGTTTGGCCATGGCTTTAAGTTTTCAGACTGAGTTTACTCATCTGTAAATTCAGCATTTGGTAAGTCTTTAAAGGCCAGAGGGAAAAGGGACTGTTTTAAATACTTCAAATGAAAACCCAGCCTCCCAAAGTCCACCATTTAATTTTTTAGTTGTACATCATGTCACTGGTCCTTCAACTTGGATACCTGCTGGAATCACCTGGGGAGTCTTGAACCATCCTAACACTCAGTCTCACTCCTGGATTCTGTTTAATTGGTTTTGGGTATGGCATGCATACTGGGAGTTTCAGAAGCTCCCAGGTGATACTGTGGGTAGCTGGAGAACTACAGGTAGATATGTTAGAAACGCCTGAGCTGCTTCTTCAAAGGTGAAGCCAGTCTGCTCTCAGGCTCAGCCGTTAAGACTCAGTGCATGGAGGCAGAAACCTGGAACCTTGTACACAAGCTCCTCCCATGCTTCGCAGAGGTCCTTAGAGCCACACTTGCAGAAGCACTACGTTAGATGCTAATCCCTGGCCTTGCTCTTTAGGCTCATCTCACTTGCCTATACAATAAGAAACAGCTTCTCTCAATTAGAAGTCAGCCTCAGGAAAAAGAGGATAAAGATCATAAAAAGGCTGTTCCTTGAAATTATAGTTTGAGGTTTGCTTCAGAAAAATCAGGACACTGAAGACAACCTTCTAAGCAGAGTGGGAGAGCTGCTGTGAACACGAGAACTCGCCTGTGAAAACAGACCCAGATCTGAACCACTTGGAGTTGCCCACAGACAAGTCCATAGACCAGTGTTTGGGGCTTCCTTCTTTATAACCCCAGTTCTCACACTTGGGTTAAAGCAAGTTAAAACCCTGTGGTCACTTTCTGGCCCAATCTCCTTGGGTGAACTCACATCTGGATCCTCAACAGGTGATACCCTCCTGCTATTCTTGTCCAATATAATCCACCATCCTGGGCCTACAATGGCAGGCGACACTCTACAGAGGTCGCTACCCTTCCTCATCTCATTTCCATTCTACAGCCAATGTTTCCTGGCATTACATCCCAAATCAACTACATGCACTTGAATCTTAGTTTTGGTTTCTTCACAAGGAAATGCTCAAAGACATTGAGATTGTTGGCTTCTTGTAACTAATCCCCGTGTTTATAGCTCAATTACTTCTGCATGTCAATGTGAAGCTCTTGGATAGGAACAACACTGTTATAGACAATGTTCTGGTGCTTGTATGCCTGAACCAGAACACCTTCAATTGTCAATACTCAAGGGGTTCTTGAGCTTTAGACTGTATACAGAGACAAGAGTAGCTTTAAAATTGTTCATTCCAAAAATGAATATACATAAGATATTTGCAAAGTAGCCAGTAGACTTATAGTTGTTCATCTTGAGATGGACACAGGGCATGGACCTGATCTTTTGTAAAAGGACCTCTTTCCCCACCATTACGGTTTGGGTCTGAAATGTCCCCCAGAGGTTCGTGTGTTGAAGGCTTGTCAAAGTGGCAATGTTGAGAGGTGGGGCTTTTGGGAAGTGATTGCATTCCGAGGGCTCTGACCACAATGATTAACCCAGTGATTGATCCATAGCTGAATGGACTATTGGGAGGTGGAGGAAAATGTCATTGAATAGTGGAAGAGTGGAACCTTGGAGGTGTTCCCTGGGGGATGATCTTGTTCCTGGCCCCTTGCTCCTGTGCTCTTGGTTTCCTAGTGCCATCTGTGAGATGTGCTGTCATGTCCTTCCGCCATGATTTTCTGCATCAACATAGGCCCATAGCAGTGAGGCCAACTGAGCATGGACTGAAACTGAGCCAAAATTTTTCTGGGTATTTTATTGACAAGAAATTGACTCACACCCATTTGGCCTGCATTGTTTGCTGATTCTTGGGCCCATGCTATTCTATACACCCTCCCCACAGATCTGTATTAGATCTTCATTTCTTGGAGGCAGTGAGTACTGCTACAATGTAAATACAGCACAAGTGATCATGCTATATATTTGTTCAACACTTCCATCAGCTGTTTTTATTAGTTTGTCATCTATGATTCAGTGCCACAGACCGAGTTGGAACAATTTCCCTTCGATACACTTTGTGAAATAAGTAACAGCTCAACATCAGTAATATGGCTCTCCTTTATGGGGGAAAGTCTTCCTGCCATCTAAAGCCCTCCCTAATGTTCAGGGCATTAATACACTTAGTGGTTGAATAATGAATGTCTATAAAAGGTCAGAAGCTCATGTGACTTTGGCATCAAAATGGCATGCACAAACCACCCACGAACACTGGGGTCTTTGGGGATGTCATTTTCTATATTTTCTCTCACCTCAACCAATGAAATACTGGGGATCCCAAAGGAGATGGAGCCATAAGCTTTCTTACTGATGGTAATGGACTGGAGAATGTGGGTTGGGTCTGAAAGGGAGTCAAATTTCCAATGATTCTCCCATGCAAGTGTAGATTCTGCTCTAGAGGCCAACATCTCCACTAGAGGTAAAGACATGCTCAGAATCACTGGGCAGAGAATGTGCCAGATCATAGGAGGTGCCTTGGCTTAGCTCATTTCTATCTGTGGTTGAGATCTGCCATGACATGGATGCCAGATGTAAAAAGAAAAATCATGCCACATAAAAGCACTGACAGTGACCCTGTGAAGGTCAGTCTGACCTATTGCACTAGCAATTTTCTCCCAAGGATGAATGATAAATTGTAGAATCCTGTGCCCGCATGCTGCCTCATGGGCACAGTAGAGGGGACTATCTTTCCATTTCCCCATTTTTTAAGTCCATCAGTTGGATGAACTTAATACCTTTTCTCTCCCATGTCATTGCCCTAATTCAGGACACTATGGAATTACCTCTAGAGCCTTTTCTTAGTCATCTCAGGCTATCATAAGGTACCACAGACTGGCAAGTTTTAATATACATTTGATTTACAGTTCTGGAGGCTGAAAAGTCCAAGATTAAGGTACAGGTAGATTTGGTGCCTAGGGAGGTTTCTTCCTGGTTGACTTCTCATATCAAGGGGAGGGGAAGAGGGCAGACAGCACTTGTTATGCTCTTTTGAGGACACTAAGCCCACCTTCATTGTATCCAAATCTCATTAACCCCACATTATTAGTGGTTTGGCTTTGAACATGAATTGGGGGTAACAACCCTTCAGTTTATAAGCAAGGCTCCCATGCAAGTTTTCTTCATTTACACCCTCCATTCACATTCTTTACCCAGAAGGCTGACCTAATTGCATTTCCCAATTCCTCAACATTTGTCTTCTGGTGGGTTGGACCATGGGAAATGCGGGGTAGAAGGACATTGCATTGGGCTATCCCTTTTCCATCCCACTGGCTTGGTTTTGGCAGTGGCTATGTGTCTAGCACCACAGCCCCTACTCAGCTTCAGCTCCCAGCCTATGTCTCCATGGTCGTGGTATGTGAAGGCTCTCCCATTGCTAGTCCCTACTAGTCCTACACCCTTCTTGGTTGCCTTCATCTGCCCCCACCTTGGTAAATAGCCGTCCCTTAAGTTTCCTTTACAACCTCAGAGTACCATGCATTTCCTGTGGGAACACTGACACCCTCTACATGACTCCTCGTACAAACAGCCCACAGTTGCTTTTACTAAAATATAAATCGGATGTCACTTTGACATGCTCCAATATGACTAACTGCCCTTAGCTCAAATCCAGACTCCCATAAGGCCCTGCATGATCCGGTTATTCTCATTGTCATCCTTTTGTTCAAGTCCAGCCAGACTTAGCTTCACAGTTACTTGAAAGTTCCTTGAGTTTACACATACTGCTCTCTACCTGAAGTGACTTCTCAATTACCTTCCACCCTAGATTCCCACCATCAACTCTTTACCTGGGTACATTCTACCTGCAGGTCATGTTTCAGCTAAGAGGACACCTGTTCTCCGATCAACAGTCTGGATTAGGAAACCCCCTCAGCTTCCACAGCATCAGTTGCTAAAATATCTCAAACAGATCTCCCTGCCTTCTAGTGCCCTCTGCTATACCATCCTATCAAGTCCCTGGAACAATGCCTGGCCAAGGTACAGGGACACCGGAGTAGGATGACTCATTTGTTCATTGTCTTTCATACAGAAATTGTTTCCTGCTCAGCCTTCAACTGTGGTAAAAACTAAGAACCAGGTAGAAAATATGATACATTGAATTCCAGGCCAATTGGGATCTGGATAGTATCTTTCCCAGTTAGAATGGATGAAACAAATGCAGGTGATGTGGACAAGGGGCTCATACTATTGGTAAGAATGTAAATCAATATTGTGGAGAATAGGAAGGTTCCTTAAAAGCCTGAAAATAGCACTTTTCTATGATCCAGCTATCCCACTCCAGGATATTTATACAAAGGAAAAGAAATCAGTACACAGTCTACATGCCTTGTTTAAAAATTTTAAAATCCTTAGGCCATAGGTCACCCTCTCACAAATAAAGGATATGGATCAACTTCGTTTACAATTTTTCCTCCTGCTTGTCACTTTAAGTTGTCTAGCACATTTTCCTCATGGTAAAGAAAAATGAAATTGTCATTTGCAACAAGATGAATGGCATTGGAAGACATTAAGTGAAATATACTAGATACAGAAAAACACATGTTTTCTTTTCATATGTGGAACCAAAGAGTCAACCTGAAAGTATGATAGTGGTTAGACTGGGAAAGGTGGGCATGGGAGGGGAGGGTGGACAAGTGTTGAGAGATTAGTGCATACCATATGCATGTATGGAAATATTGATTGCCATTCACGTATACAATACATATCCTTTGGAAAGAGTGACAAGTTGTCATTGTTCTTTTATAATATTAGGTATAGAATTGGATTATGGGTTAGTGATAATCTTGATTTATAAAACAGTGTTAATAGTCATTTAGCTATTTAACACAAGTACATATAAAATATTCCCCTCTGACTCCTACACTCCCCAAATTAAGATTTTGATAGTAATTGTCTATCAATGCAGTTTTATCTATTCTATACTACAGTCTTCCTATCTCAGGGAGCCACCCTCCTGAATACTGTATTACTTTTCTGCTTTCCTTTGATATGATTTTATTATAGTTATGTATTCTTAGTGCATTGGAGGATTTATTTTTTCACCTTACATTGCTTATTCTCACATGAATTGTTGTATGTCATGGTAGTCATTTTACTTGCTGCTAAATAACCTCCCACTAGAGTAAGTTTTCCATCTCATTCACTGTCTTTCAGGGATCAGATAACTGGGTTGCATCCAAAACCATTGCTAACATTGGTGGAACAGTCTGTCTCCTACTGTACGTGTATTAGAAGAGGCTATAATGTGCTGCACTAACAATCCTCAAAATTGTAGCAGCTTACCACGAAGGTTTCTCACTTATGCTGTAAGTTCTCTAGTCAAAAGGGAAGGCTCTGCTTACTAAGACCCAGTCACCACCCCCAAATATTGACAGTTGTGTTAGAGAAAAGTGATCTGGAGAATCTGAAAAACATGTCCTTCCCATGGAAAAGACTTGTCACTTCCATTTATAACTCATTGCCCAAAAGTACATCTAGGGTCCCGGAGGCACATTTGATCAGAATGGGGAAATTCCAGTGTATTTGAAAATTCAGCTTTAGGAAGTAATGCCAAATACCTTTTAACTCAGCAACTCCTCTCTTGGGTATAGGCACAAAGGATTTTTCATACTAGTATGTATTAATGCTATCTTCTGAAGTGATTTCCCAATTATGCACTTCTGGTCATAAGCTACATCTTTTGTGTTTAGTTTTCCCAATTTGCTACCGTCAGACTTAAAATCTTTCGTAACATTCTATCTCACCGACTTGTTTGCATTTTTGTAAAATTTCTTCATTTTATTGGTTATGTATATGTCACCTTCTGAAATACCCATTATCTTTTGTCTGTTAGCTGTTTAACACTTTATGGTTAGCATATAGTGTAGAAGTCTTCAGTTTGTAACTTATGAAAAAAAGGTTCTTAAGTGTGAATGTTCTTTCATGGAAAATACTTTGTCATGATTTTTCCCAACTTCAAATTTCAAAAGGTAAACTTACAAGCTTTCTGTGAAAGATGATTGAATTCTTTAACTCATGTGAAGTTGTAGGTTGTGATATAGGTAGTGATCAAATTTCATATTGGTTAAAATTTAGCTCTATTTTTTGAAAATCTTCACCCATAATATTGTCACAATGTTTTGTGACACTATTCCATTTATAAATTTCCTATCCTGTCAATACCAATTAAAATTAACAAATTATACCTGATACAGAAATGCTTCCTCTGTATAATTCATTGTAGAACATACTTAGCTACTACATTTAAAATCAAGTTACCTTTTGTGCTTTTGTGTAAAAGTTTTATACCTTTTGTATAAAAGTTCCAACAGTAAACTATCGATAGGAATGTTATAAATTTGAAGACTTGTGTTTCCTATAGAAGTTTTGTAATGTTTTAAAGACTGGAGTCCTTGATAGTTTTGTGATCCTTGTGTATTTTTATTTTATTGCCCTGGCTAGGGTCTTCAATATTGAATTAAAATTTGATTCAAAAATCAATATAAAATTTCTAAGGATATAAAAGTAAATGGTTATAGGATATTATCACATGCTTCATCCAGTACATTTAAATTGCCAAGAACTGAAGCATCTGAGATTTAACCCACCTGCAAACTAGTTTATTCTTTCAATGTTGGCTATTTTAAGACTATCCTTTTTCTTTAAGTGTTCTTGTAAATTATATATAGAGTTTGTTACTGTTTTTAAATCCAATAAGTTACTATCCTGACTTTTGTATTTGTATTCGTAACATTGACAACCTTATTCATAAAAATAAAAGGAATCAAGACATAAGACTATCTTAATTTTTAGCATGATCTGACCTTGTTCCACCTGTATTTTGATATAAACTCTTAAAGGGGAAAAGTTACAATAAACTAGAATTAAGATATCAAATAGCTAAGTGGACATTGGATCATTATTTGTTGCAGCATCTCCTATTCTTGTCTGTAAATGCTCCATCCAAAACTGGTCCTAATTTGAATGATGCCAACAAGGTTGTGTAGAAGCATTCAGGATGGGATCCGCTGATCTGACACTAATTCAAAGATCAGAGTGCCTTTGTAGCAATTTTGGAATCCAGGTAGGGGGTTGAAGAAGTCCCTGGGAAGCCGAAAATTGAAACACTTTGAAATCATGTCTACATGTTCACTGGTTAGATAAATGAGCTGTCTGCTGCAGACCATAAGTAGCCCTGGTCCTCCATGATATCAGCCCCAGCTCTACTTGTTTGGAAACCAGTGCCATCTGACAAAAGGACCTGGTGGAGCCATTCCACTCTGAACCCTAACACACCCATTGACCTCAGACTCAATTATGGATCCTGGAGCATTCTTCAACCCAGCTGTAGTTTCCCTGTACCATGGCCCTGAAGGCAGTCCTGCTTGCCCAGGAGCCCACCCTAGGAGCTAGTAGGAGCTACATCATTTGTTCTCTGCAGACAGTGGGGCTGTTACCAAGAGTTGATCATGGTACCAAAAGCAGCTTTGGTAAGTCATGATCCCTCCTATCTGGAGACTTGCCAGGAATTAGGCCTTACTGTTGCTCTGGTAACAGGTCTGCCAACTTAGGATCCTAGTGTGGATTCAGCAGCAGCCATGTTATCTTGTACTGCCTCTGGGATCGATCAGAATTAGAGCATCAGTCCAGAGACATGGAAGTCTGCCTGCCAAAGTTCCTAAAGATATAAAGCAAATATGAACTGAAGTGAGAAATAGACATCTATACAGTAATAGATTCCAGCACTCCTCTCCATTTGGGTTTGGAGGATCAGCCAAACCCTCCTCACAAAAAGAACTGAAGGCCACTATGGATCAAATGAATTTAACACAATTTCCCACTCAACTGAAGATTATGCATTCTTAAGTGCAAAAGAGATCTTAAGTTCTAGATCAAAATAGAATTTGATTTCATTTGTGATCAGAAAACAGCACTTAGAATGTGAAAATTCAAATATATTAGAACTAAACACTGGAAAAACCACTTAGTCAAAGGAAATCAGGTGGACTTGGTGGTACATGCCTATAATCCCCATGGCTTGGGAGGTTCAGACAGGAGAATTGTGAGGTGTTAAGAACTCAGTAAGACCATGTCTCTAATACACAAAATAGAGCTGGGGATGTGGCTCAGTGGTTAAGTACCATAGAGTTCAATCCCTGATACTAAAAAATTGAGAAATGTACAACTTACAGGAGGCAGTAAAGGTACAAGAACGAAGTTTATAGCAACTGATGTCTACATTAAAGATCTTAAGAACTGAAATTCATACCTAAAGGAAACAAACTAAGCTAAAAATTAGGAGTAGAACAGAATAAAAATTTTTTTTAAAAATAAAAACTGCCAAGCCATTTTGTTACTCTAACAAAATCATTTTGTTAGAGTAACTAAGACAATCAGAAATGGAAGGGGTTACTACAATAGATACTTGAAAAGTGATAATGGAATAATCAAGAAATTCCTGGAAACAAGCTTCCAAAACTGAATTCAAGCATGAACTCAATTACATGTAAGACAAATTTCCCTCAAAACAAAATCCCAAGAACACATGGCTTTGTGCTGAGTTCTATAAAAGTGTCAACTCAACTATTATAGAGTGAGGAATACTTCCTAACTCATAAGGTTAGCATCATCCCAATAGCAAAGCCAGAGACATCACAGAGAAGTATAGGCCAATAACTCTAATGGACATAGGTAAAATACTAGAATTTAACAGCATGCTTAAAGGATTATACACCATGATCAAGTGGCATTTACCCTTGGAATGCAAGGATGGTTTAATATATACAAGTCTGTTATACATTAACAAAAGTATCTCTACAGAATAGAAAAAGCATTTATTGAAATTCAGCATCTATCATAGAAATGCTCAAAATGATCAAGAATTTAAAGGCATATGAAAATCTTACAGCTAGGAGAGTGAAAGCCTAAGAGCAGATTGATAATCACAGAACCATAGAATAAATCCACCATTTACAGTCAAATGATTTTGACCAGAGTGTGAACATAAGGGACTGCCTCTTGAGTGTTAGGAAGACAATGTTCACATGAAAATTAGACATATCACCATACCAACTCAAACTGGACTAAATTTAAGTACCTAGAAACCATGGGAATAAAACAAAGCCTCTTGACATCAGTTTTGGAAAAAAATTTTGAATATGACAACATCACCACATGTAAAAGTTGACAAATAGGATTGGAAGATTCTGCACAGTTTAACAGCAAACAATCCTAAAAGGAAACTGAACGAGAATGGAATAATCTGCCATTTCAGAGGCTACATTTTCAAACCATATACCTGATCAGGGATTAATATCTAAAAAAGATTAAGATTAAAAAGTAACATGATTTAAAATTGGGCTAAGGACCTGAACAGACATATTTCTAGCTGACCTAAAGATGTCTAACAGGTATATGAAAAAGTGCCTATCATTCAGGGAAATGCAAATCAAAACCACTTGAGATAGCAGCCATCCAAACTGGTGAGGTGCTATTATAGGTTGGCTGTAGAAAACTCCCAAACCTCATGTGTTAAGGGCTCAGTCTGCAGGTGGTGGTGCTCTTGCAATGTCCTTAAACTTCAGGAGGTTAAGCTTAGTTGGAGGTGTCTCGTCCTTGAAGGGTGCATCTTTCCCTTGAAAGCTTATCCCTCTACCTTCTGGCCATAAGGTGGGCAACTTTGCTTCTTTATGTCCTGTAACATACCACATCACCACATGTCCATAGCAATGGGACCAAGTGAGCATGGAAAGAAACCTGAGCCGGGCGCAGCGGCACAAGCCTGTAATCCCAGCACTTAGGGAGGCTGAGACAGGAGAATCGCGAGTTCAAAGCCAGCCTCAGCCATGGCAAGGCGCTAAGCAACTCAGTGAGACCCAGCCTCTACATAGAGCACAAAACAGGGCTGGGGATGTGACTCAGTGGTCGACTGAGTTCAATCTCTAGTACAAAAGAAAACCTGGTATCAGGGAAGAGAAAAAAAAATCTTTCCTCCTCTGACTTTGATATTTTGGCATAGCAATATAAAGATGACTAACAGGGAATTGGCACCAGGAGTTGTTGCTGTGACTCTCTTGACCAGATAGTTAAGACTTTGAAACTGGTTTATAGGATCTTGGAAAGTTTTGGTGATCCAGGCTAGAGAAACCGTAGAATGTTGTAAGCAGAACTTAACGGGACATGCTGATGCTCACGAGTTTGGAAGACCAGAGTACTGACGGTAACAGCTTCCTATAGGAATGAAGTTTCAGATGGGAATGAGGAAATTGTGATAGCGGCTACTTGTGTTATACTCTGGCAAAGAACGTGTCTACATTTTTCTTTCAAATGCCGAGTTTGAAGATGTTGGGCTATTTAATCTGGTGGATACAAGTTAAGGAAGTACAGCATTCAGACTGAGGCATGGGTATTGCTGGCTGCTTTTAGCCAGGTACAACGTGAGAATTGAGCACAGAACAGAGCTGAACGATTTGGGAAACTTGCAATTTGGCCAGAAAAATGCACAGGTAAAGTTGGGGTCAAGGGAGGTATATTGCTCAAGATATTAGTGACATTAGAAAGAAGCCAAGTACTGTGCATAGACATCAGATGCCTTGAAAGCATCCGAGTTTGCCAGTCCCTGATCACAGGCTCAAAGTTATAAAATTATAAACTCACTTGAAAGACTTTGCTTGAGCAGGGCCCCCTAGTGCTCTTAAAGCAGTCGTGTAGTGAACTGGTTCCCCAGGATTTACTTCATGTTCAGCCATTCAGCTACTCAGTCTGCTGCAGCCTTAGTCCAGCGGGCCCAGTGACTGCTTCAGTCAGTGGCGACCTTGGCATCATGACCTATGTAATGCCTATTTTATAGGCATGCAGAATGCAGAAGTTATAGGATAAAAGAGGCTTCCAAAATTTCAAAAGCATCATGTGGTAGGATTGGAGTCCCTGCAGGTAGTCCTTGAGTGATTAATGAGGCTGACTGAAACTGATAGACCCAAGTCAAATACCAGGAACATGGAATGTCTGCTAAGGAAAGGTACAGTGAGCAATCCCAGCCAAGAGTGGTCCTGTGTGCTACATCTGGCAAAGTCATAGGGGCAGGGTTTCAAGTCCTTTGGGGGAGGGGAGGGAGCCAGGGCTTGGGGTGGAGCAAATTCCAGTGTATACAACATAGCCAAGATATGGAAACAACCTAAGTGTCAATGGATAAAGAAAACATGTTCACAATTATTTACTGTTTATTCAGCCTTAAGGGCATCCTGCCCTTTGTGACAGATGAACCTGGGGTGTATTATGCTAATTGAAGTAAGCCACATAAAGAAATACATGGTCTTACTTGTATGGAATTGAAGTCAATCTCGTATAAGCAAGGAGTAGGTGACTTCCCAGGGTGTGAGGAAAGGAAATGTGGAGTCATTAGGCAGCATGAAAAGTTCAATTATGTGGGATAAATTGATGTCTAATGCACACCATAGTTAGTGACCATAGTTAATACTGTGTTGTGTACGTTGGCATTTGCTAAGAAGTGTTCTTAAATGATCTTAAGCAGTAGGTTATGAGATGCTAGATTAGGTTATAGTGATCATTTCAGCATATTTTAACAAAGTGTTTAAGGCATACAACATGTAATTAAGTATACCTCAGTTGAAAAACTCGTTGACAAAACTTTGCAACGTGGGCCTTAGGGCAAATTTCTAAAGCTTTGATTGCCTGAGAATGTTTCAATCATGTTAGACTGGATATGCTTTTCTAGAACAGAACTTGTTTTCCTTTAACACCTTGACAAGCTTAACAGAAACTGAACACAAGATTCTTTGAAAGCTTTATGGTTTTTAAAAATTTGTATTTCATCACATTGTGTCTGGGTATGAATGTGTCCACCATTCAAATGTTTCCCTACTCTGAGCTCTTCTTGGGATTCCTGGAATCCTGATGTTAGTACTTCCATGCTCCATCTTTAAAAATTAAAAATTTTATTCTTGTGGCCTCTTCAAGCTGATTTTAATCTTCTAAATGATCTCAGTTACATCTATTTTGCTGGTTATCTGTATTTATAAGTGATGTGTTATTCTACTTTTCATAAATGTAAGTTATCCATACTTTGTTGTTTTTGGTTTCTATCGCTTAAGGGGGTGGGGGCGCCATGTGGGCCTTCCTGATGAGTTGGGGGTCCAGAGAGACAAAGGGGATCCCCGGGGAAGATGATATGGAGTCTCTCTGGATGGTGGTGATTCACGGAGCCAATTTCCCCAGGCCCCAGGGTGTAGGTAAAAATCTGCTCTGCCCCAGTGAGACGCAGGAACCACCCGGGGCGAGAAGCAGGAAACACCATTTATTCCAGGAAGTGTAGAAGCTTAAATACACTCTTGGACCAATCAGGTCCAAAGGTCACAAAGGGGTGCTCGCTGGCAAGAGCACAGTCTATTAGCATAGAATGGGGAAAGATGGTAGGGAAGGGTTGAAGGTATGGAGAGTGCTCCTACATGTTTCAAGTAAAAGTCTCCATTTCAAAGTATGCTTATTATACCAAGAATTAAAAAAAAAAAATCAATCTTAGTGTATTTACTTTTGACAGTACTTGTTTTAGTTCAAACTTCTCTTGACCTTTGAGCTGCTTTCCATCCCTCACGCCATTCAAAGCTAAATGGAAAGGATAAATTGAAGTCTAAGTCTTCACCAGAGCTCAGAGGTTCTGGAGGGGAACCTCTCATGCATGAGTACTCTAGTCAAGAGAAGACCTGCCTTTTGCTTCTCAGCAAAAAGCTACATGAGAAAACCATAGTTTAGTCTTGGTAGTTAGTGAAGTTTGACAGAAACAACTGTCCAAATCAGTCAATCCCATGCCCCATGCCTTCTCTGGGTCATGAGGACACTGCACACTTGGCCTGTGATGTACAGTCTTTATTCCAAGGTAATGGCTAGTAGGCATCTGTTTTTACTATCTGAACCATCCTTACATGATGGATGTGGTTCCAATCCTCCATATCTTGGCATTTCCTCACTTCTGGTGTTTTCCTATATTATTTCCCAATATTAACATACAAGAAAGGAGGGAGCACCACTGAGTTTTGTACCTTGATGGGCTGTGAGGCTTCACTTATTAGTGTACACTGTACAGATGTGTTTCATAATATACATGTGAGTTGACTATCCATCCTGTGACCTCTAGCCTATGCCCTTCCCTTATAGCTCCCCTTGTACTTTCATGACATTTCATATTCTAGATTCCTTGTATGAGAAAATATGATACTTCAGTTTGATGTATTTCATCTAACATGGTGACCTATAGTTCTATTTTCCTGTGAATTCTTTATGGCTGAACATTCCATTTTGTACATGTACTTTAACCAGTAATCTGATGGGCATTTAGGCTGATCCCATAACCTGACTTGTGAATAGTGCCAAAATAGACTTGTATATGCACAAGTCTCCATTATGCTGAATTTGAAGTCTTCAGACATTTAGCCAGGAGCAATATTTGAGTTGTGTGGTAGATCTAGTTTGAGCAACCTCTTCCCCATAGCGATCATGCTCATTTACATTCCTAATATCAACATTCTTTCCATCTCCTTACCAGCATTTGTTTTCTTAATAGCCATTCTAACTGGGTTGAGATGATATCTCAGTGTAGTTTTGATTTGTATCTCTGTAGGCTGTACCTTTGTTCTGATTGTTTTCTTGCTGTCTAGAAACAATCCTGTTTGTCAGTGCTTCAATTTCCTTAGCTATTAGATTCTTACTCAGAAAATCATTGCCTATAGATCTTGAAATGTTCCACCTACTGTTTTCTCTAGCATAGATTTTGTTATGTTAAGTGAGGCAAATGCAGAGCGCAAATGCTGCCCTCTGCAAACCGGAGCGGTAAGTAGCACGCATTCACCGAACGCAGCACGCATGCACCGCAGCCAGCCGCCAACACGGAGGGACACTGAACATTCAGCATGGAAGTTGCCATGTTCCCCGGCTCATCCTGGAAGGATTCTGACCTCAGCAGGTTCCCCTAACCAATCTCAGGACACTGGACTCTAGATCAACACCTCTTCCTGCCCCAGGCCCTTCCCTTCCTGCCTTAAGTCTTCCTTTTCTGGATGGGGGGCCCTTTAAGTTCTCTATGACACGAGATCTCAGTGCCATTCTGCCTACTCAAGCCTGGTGACCAGGGGTGTGGCCCGGGAGCGTTCTTCCCAAAGTAAAGCCTGTTCCGGTCCTATTTTACTTCCTTCTGGTCACTTGGCTTTACAAATTGGTGCTGAAACCCGGGAGAGTTCTTGAACCTCCCCCTGTACTGGGGTAGAGGCAAACTCTTTGAACCAGACCGGGAGCTGCTCTGTCTCCCCCCTCCGGATTGACAAAAGTGAGGTACGCTTCCCTTAACCTGTCTCCCTCGACTCCTCAGCTTCATTTCTGTTCACACCAGAGGCCTACCCGTAAGTCACATGTGTGCATAGGTCTCTGTCCGAGGTCACTTGGATTGGAGAGATGTCTCCAGTCCTTGTGTAAGCCACCTGATTCCATCCAGGCCCCAGGGAGTTTCCAAGGACGCTTGAACCTCTTGCTTGGCCCTCCATTTTCTGGTGGACCTGAATGGATTTAGGGATGCCTTTTACTGTTCCTGCCCACTTCTGCGAACACTGAGGTCATGGGAAACACCAACTCTTCTCTAGACCCCAAAACTTCTTTGGGTTGTCTGCATCACAATTTTGAGAAACTAGGATTTGCTGAGGACCTATGCTATGAGTGTCTGGTCCTCCTTTCCACTGTAGTCTGGCCTCAGTATGGCTTAGACAATGGATCAAAATGGCCTCCAGAGGGAACTTTTGATTTTCAAATCCTCACTGATTTGGCTATTTTTTGTCACCAGACAAGGAGATGGACAGAGGCTCCTTATGTTCAGGCTTTTTGGGAGGTACGCTCTTGCCCCAACCTTTATTCCACCTGTTCTGTCCTTCAAGTTATCCTTGCTAGAGAAAATCCCAGACCCCCTTCTCAGTGTTTTTACCTATCTTCCTCTTTCACTGATCCACCTGAGCTGCTTTCAGCCCCACCTGTCTGCCATCCCCATCCCCACCTAGACCCCTCCTCCCTCTCTCCCCCTCCTCCTGTAGCCACAGCTCCTGCCCCTCCTCCTGGGAACCC
>PVHX01013936.1:20153-37416 GCA_004024805.1 Geosciurus inauris | reverse complement strand
TTACCTGGCATGATGTCTATGTTATTCTCTCTGCCACTCTTACCCCTGATGAATGCTCTCGCATCCAGCAGGCTGCTCGGGACCATGCTGATCAAGTTCGTTTAACATACATAAGCCTTCCTTTAGGTGAAGCTGCTATTCCCCTAACTGAACCCAACTGGAACTACCAAGATGGCCAGCAGGGGCGCTGTCACTGTGCCTGCATGATTCAGTATCTAATAGCAGGCATGCAGGCAGTGTTTAATAAAGTGGTTAGTTTTGATAAGCTCAGAGAATCACCCAGAATCCCAGTGAGAATCCAGCTCTATTTCTCAACTGCCTTACAGAGGCTCTTACCAAATATACTAAGCTGGGTCCTGAGTCTCCCTCTGGGGCTACAGTGCTAGCGACCCACTTCATTACCCAATCAGCCCATGATATCAGAAAAAAGCTCAAGACGAGCTGAGGAGGGCCCACAAACCCCTATCCGGGACCTGGTAAAAATGGCCTTTAAAGTCTATAATGCCTGAGAGGAGTCAGCTGAATTAGCCAGGCAGGCCCAATTACAGAAAAAGGTAACACTCCAAACCCAAACCCTGGCAGCAGCCCTGAGGCCTACAGCTCCAACAAGAGCTTCAAGGGGGAACCCGTGATCTTCTCCGCTGGGGCCTTGCTTCACATGCGGATGCGAGGGTCACTGGGCCCGCCAGTGCCCAGATCCACGGCCCCCTCCCAGGCTGCGCCATTCCTATAAGCAGACAGGACATTGGAAAAGTGACTGCCCTATGGCTGGCCCTTCCTTGGTGCCTCTACATGGGTGTATGACCAACCAGGCAGCTCTCTCTCCTGAACTCTTGGGGTTTGCAGAGGACTGAAGCAGCCCAGATTCAGGGACCCCCATTACCCTCGCTGAGCCCAGGGTAATGCTCCAGGTAGTGGGTAAGTCCATAACTTTTCTTGTGGACATGGGGGCTACCTATTCTGTTTTGCCTGCCCACTCTGGGCCTTTGTTTCCATCCCAGGTCTCGGTTATGGGGATTGATGGCCAACCCTCCTCCCCAAACTGAACTGCTAGGCTGGCCTGTGCCCTGGAGGGACACCCTTTTACACACTCCTTTCTAGTTATTCCATCCTGTCCAATTCTTCTCCTAGGCAGAGATGTTCTCCAATTATTAGGGGCCACTCTCCAGCTGCACCCCAAAAATGCCAGTGCCCAGTTTCTCTTCTAATCTGTACTCTAATGACCTGACAGCACCCACACCACCATTACCCCCAAACCTAGTTGATCCAAGTCTGGGACACCTCCAAGCAAGTCATAGCCTCCCACCACAAGCCAGCCCGTATTCAGTTAAAGCTGCACACAAAATATCCCTCGCGTCCCCAATTTCCCATCTCCAAAACCCACAGGGAGGGACTTAAACTCATCATCGACAGATTGCTTGCTCAGGGACTCCTCATCCCTACTGACTCTCCATGCAAAACTCCCATATTGCCAGTACATAAGCCCTCAGGAGCCTATCGCTTGGTTCAGGACCTCCACCTAATTAATGAGGCAGTTATTCCCATCCACCCAGTGGTTCCCAGCCCTTACACTCTCTCTCATATCTCCCCTTCAACCACCCACTTTACTGTCCTAGACCTTAAAGATGCCTTCTTTACAGTGCCCCTGCACCCTGACTCATTACCTCTTTGCCTTCACATGGAAGGACCCTACCTCTTTAAAGGTCCCAACAGCTGACATGGACAGTTCTACCTCAAGGCTTCAGAAATAGTCCCCACCTCTTTGGGCAAGCTTTGGCACAAGATTTAACTGCTTGTGACTTGGGGGATAGCACCCTTCTTCAGTATGTGGATGACCTTCTAATGCAGCCCATCCCTCGAGACTTCCCAGGCACACACTGCTCAGCTTCTCAATTTCCTGGGGGTCATGGGGCTATCGAGTCTGACTAAATCCCAACTTACTGCTCTGTCAGTCACCTACTTAGGTATACTCCTCACTCCAACCTCTAAAAGGTCTGACGACTGACAATTCAAGCTCTCTGGGACCTACAGCCACCTGAAACAGTAGACTACATCCATTCCTTCCTGGGTTTGGCCAGATTTTTCGGGCATTGGGTCCCCAACTTTGCCCTTCTGGCCAAGCCCTTATACCAGGCAACTAAGGAGACTCCTCATGGGCCTCTCACTTCTACCTCAATAGCCAATGCCTTTTATAAACTCAGGGATGCCTTCATATCCTCTCCCACTCTCTCTCCCTAACCCTAATCATCCTTTCCACCTTTTTATGGATGCTACTGGCCTCCTCACCCAACCAATTGGACCTTCCTATAAGCCAGTGGCATACCTCTCTAAGCAGCTGGATGCTACAGCTCATGGATGGCTGCCATGCCTCCGGGCACTGGCAGCAGCAGAACTTACTAAGAAAGCCCTCAAGCTTACCTTGCTCCAACCAGTAACTATTTTCTACCCACAGGCTAAAGGACCTCTTAAGTCACAAAGCTCTCTCACTTCTAAGCCCTTTGAGAAGAAGAATTACCTTCTCTTTATAGAGAACCCCAACATTACCCTCTGTTATTCCTCCCTCAATCCTGCCACCCTCCTTCCACTATCCTCTCCCGCTTCGGATGCTAATCATTCCTGTCCGCAGATGTTGGAGGCCCTGCGATTGCCTCGTGAGGACCTCTTTGACTATCCACTCTCCACACCTGACCTAACCCTTTTTGTGGATGGCAGCTCCACAATGGGTCGTGATGAACGCCGCAGAGCCGCATATGCAGTAGTCACCGCTGCCTCAGTCTTAGAAGCCAGCTGCCTTCCTGAAGGAACCACCTCACAAAAGGCTGAACTTTTTGCACTTATGAGCTCTCATCCTATCCAAAGATAAGCAAGTTAACATTTACACAGACTCCAAATATGCTTTCCTAATTGCTCATTCTCATGCAGCTATTTGGAAGGAGTGTGGGTTCTTGACCACAAAAGGGTCACCAGTGGTCAATGCCTCTGATTTCCAAACTCTTAGAGGTTCTACAACTGCCCTCACGAGTGGCTATCATACACTGCAGAGGACATCAGAATTCCTCTGACCCCCTAACTATGGGCAACAACAAGGCAGACTCTATAGCACGAGGATTAACAGCCAAATCCTCAACAGCACCTATCCTATTTCTGTCCACTGCCACTAAACCTAATTATACCCCACAGGAACAACAGGACCTATTAACCCAAGGTGGCCATCTCGGGGGAGATGGCTGGATCTTCCTGGGGGATTGGATTGCCCTCCCAGAACAGCAAGCTTATGGTTTATTGATGGACATTCATAACTCTCTTCATATTGGCCCCAAACCCCTTTCAGTTTTTTACAACCTCTCTATTTCCCAGGAATGAGAACTACTTTCCAGCAGGTCCACTCTTCTTGTTCCATCTGCTCTGTGTCCCCACAAGGAGGCAAACCCAAACTCCCCCCGCACCAGATGAGAGGTCACCAACTGGGTGAAGACTGGCAGATTGACTTCACTCATATGCCTAGGCACAAAAAGCTTTGCTACCTACTCACTATGGTTGACACTTTTTCAGGTTGGATAGAAGCCTTCCCTACCTCCAGGGAAACTGCTGACACTGTCGCCTCCATCCTTGTTGAGATTATTCCTAGATTCAGACTTCCCGTCTCCATCCAGTCAGACAACGGTCCGGGCTTCACTTCTCAGGTTGTTCAACTAGTCTCCAGAGACCTCAACATCACTTGGAAACTCCACATCTCCTACCAACCCCAATCCTCGGGTAAGGTTGAAAGGGCCCATGGCATCCTCAAGGATCACCTCACTGAACTTGCCATTGAACTCAGGCTCTCCTGGCCCAATCTCCTGCCATTGGCCCTCACTCGAATTCAGGCAGCCCCTAAGGCCCCCTCTGGCCTTAGCCCTTTTGAGCTGCTCTATGGACACCCTTTCCTAAGTCAACCAAGATTTCCCAACCAACTCTCCTCCCCTTGCATCCTACCTGCCCTATTTCACCCTTCTACATAAGCTTCTAAGGGAACATGCAGACTGCTGCCTTCCTGCGCCATCTATGGCCTCAAACTCAGAACATCTGCAAACCAGCTCAGATCCTCTTCAACTGGGTGACGCAGTCTTACTTCAAGAGCTGCATCCTCAATCGTTGGAGCCCCGCTGGACAGGACCCCATACAGTCATACCACACCAACAGCAGCCAAGCTTCTAGGCCACACCCCATGGTACCATGTTTCCCGCCTCAAAAAGGCACCTACTCCCAATGCCCAGCCTTGGGCTTCCACCATGCTGGGGCCCAAACTCAATTTCTCAACAACACTCTTCTGCTAATCAGTAATCTCTCCCAAGCCTCTGTTCAAACCCACAGGTGGTACCTATGCATTCAAGCAGCATGACTGACAACCAGATGCTTCCACCCCTGCGTCTGCCTCCCTGCCTGACCAACACCCGAGCTGCACCCCCATCTCCGACACCCCTTATCCCACAGGAAGTAGCTAGACTGAATCTGCTGTTCTATATCAAAAAGGCTGGGATGTTAGGTTAAGCAAGGCAAATGCGGAGCACAAATGCTGCCCACCACAAAGCGCAAATGGCTGTTAATGCAGACCAGAGCGGTAAGCAGCACGCATGCGCTGAACGCAGCACGCATGGCTGCTGCCAGCTGCCAACACGGAGGGACACTGAACATTCAGCATGGAAGTTGCCATGTTCCCCGGCTCATCCCGGAAGGACTGACCTCAGCAGGTTCCCCTAACCAATCTCAGAGGACACTGGACTCTAGATCAACACCTCTTCCTGCCCCAGGCCCTTCCCTTCCTGCCTTAAGTCTTCCTTTTCTGGACGGGGGGTGGGGCCTTTAAATTCTCTATGCCATGAGATCTCAGTGCCATTCTGCCTACTCAAGCCTGGTGACCGGGGGTGTGGCCCGGGAGCATTCTTCCCAAAGTAAAGCCTGTTCCAGTCCTATTTTACTTCCTTCTGGTCATTTGGCTTTACAAGTTTCAGGTCTTAAATTAAGGTCTTACATCCATTTCAAGTTGATTTTGTACAGGGCAAGGGATAGGGATCTTGTTTCATGTCTAATTTTCCCAATACCCATGTGTTGAAGATGCTATCCTTTCTTCGGTGTGTTTTTGGCTTTTGGTTAAGAATCATGGCTATAGATGCCATAGTGTATTTCCGAGTGTTCTATTCCATTGGTTTAGATGTCTATTTTCATGCAAATTATAAAGCTAGATTAACACTGCATATTTTGCACAGTGGACTGCTTTGGCAATTTGGCATCTTTACTTCCATATGAATTTTAGGATATTCCAAATTTTAGGATATTCTGCAAACAATGGCATTGGCATTTTGATGGGGATTGCATTAAATCTGTACATCACTTCTAGTTTGGCCATTTTAACAGTATTGATTTTCCCATTCCATGAATATGGGATGTCTTTCCATCTTCTAGTGTGTCCAGTTCAGTGTTGTGATTTTCACTGTAGAGGTATCCTTGGATAGATTTATTCCTACATGTATTTGTGGAGTTATTGTGAATGAAATTCATTTCATAAAGTTGTTCATGTTTATAAAAAGATTTCTGTATTTAAAAAATTAGGTATATATGACAGCTGAATGCATTTTGATTTTGTATCCTGTTGCTTTCCTTGGTTTGTTAATTGGTTAAGGTTTTTGGTGAACTCAGTTTTTCCTAGGTACAGAGTCATCTGCAAATAGGGATGATTTGATTTTCTCTTGTTTGTATTCATTTCTTTCTGTATTACTCTAGCTAAAGTTTCCAGTACTATATTGAATAGATATGGTGAGAATGGATACCCTTGTCTTATTTTAGATTGAGAAAAAGCTTTCAATTGTTCATTCAGTATGATGTTGGCAATTGGTTTGTCACAATACAGCCTTGATGTCACAGTATGGCCATTCTACAACTAAGTAGGTGTAGAATGTGTGGGATAGTTTGAGGAGCACTTACATCAGGTCTTTAAAAGTCTGGAAAATTTCTGCTGTGAATCTGGTCCTGGGCTTTTAGGAAATTTCATTACTGCTTGTTGATATATTTATGCTTTGTGTATATATGGCTTTCTGTATCTTCAAGTTTAGTTCATGTGTCTAGAAATTTATCCATTTCTTATAGATTTTCCAAGTTCTGTAACTTGATATTCCAATGATCCTGTAGGGTTTTTTTGGTTACTGGAGATTGAACTCAGGGGCATTTGGTAATGACCTATGCTAGGGCCTCCTGTGGGTGGGACAGCCACAATCACTGCTATTTCTGTTAAGGGGGTGTCATCTTTATATTATATTATATTTATATTATTTATATATATATGTATATATACACACACACACATCTTTATATTACACTATAGGCCAAATGGATTTAACTAATGTTTTGGTTAAAGGGTATTGAAACTTTAAAATTTCTCTTTCAGAATCTATTGAATTGCTCATTTGTATCCTGCATTGTCTCCTTAAAATTCACCCATTTGTATCTTTGAATTTGTTGATCATTGTACATTTTGGGGGGCGGGCTTCAGGGATTTAACTCAGGGTCACTCAACCACTGAGCTATATCCCAGCCTTATTTTCTATTTTAGAGACAGTCCTACCAAGTTGCTTAGTGCCTTGCCATTGCTGAGGTTAGCTTTGAACTCAATCCTCCTGCCTCAGCCTCCTGAGCTGCTAGGATTATAAGTATATGCCACTGCACCCACCATGCTGAGTCATTTAAAAATTCTTTGGCATTTGTCTTTGATGTCCATGGATTGTTACTGAAGAGGTATGTTGTTTGAGGAACTGGGTTTTATGTTTGCATTTCTGTTAGACATTGTGCATCTGTTGGTATGGATCTCTATTATGGGAATGTTTTCTTAGTGAACCACCTTTTGATGTGCTCTGTGATGTTTGTTGTGTATTGTTGAGCTTAGTTTTGACTTCATATTGTAGTTTCTCTGCAACTTCTTAGGCTGCTTGAATTTTGACTAATGTTGGAACCTGAGGACTCCTGTGAGTGGAATCCATCTGCTAGTTCAGGCAGGTGTGATATTGATAGTGGATCATATCTTTGATTACTCCAGACTTGTCAGCACAGTGCAGCCTGAGACCATTTGGCCTATGCTAGGGTCTCCTATGGGTGGGACAGCCACAATCACTGTTATTTCTGTTAAGGGGGTAAATGTTTAGTACATCTTTAGGGGGCATGCCCATTTGGGGTAAGGTTCAGCTAGGGGGATTTTGTCTATTAAGTTGAGGTATCCACAGTCTCAACAGGAAGTGTTGGATATAGTAAGGTGTGATTTCTGTGAATGGGGCCGAGGGTATAGCTCAGCGAAACACTCAATGTGTCACCATTTTGATGTGACAGCAACCAGTGACAGCAGTAATTTATAAGCAAAACAGACATGCAATAGCCTATTAAAATTAAGTTATGCCACTGACCATGAAGTGACAGTAATGGTAGACTAGAAGGTCAGACAATGAAGGTAAAATACAATTCAAATGGGAGGGAGAAAGTCAAAAAGTAAACAAATGGAGTGAGAAAAGCCAATTGAAGCATTTATTAGATGTATGAAATCAGAAGTGATCCTTCTTGCCCAGGTATTTAAGATGGGGTGTTTTCCCACACCTGATTTTGGAAGCCGAATGTATGGGAGTAGGTAGCAAATTGCAGCCACATCTTTTTTTCCTCAGCTCCAGTTCAAACATGCTAAACCAGCTAGGACAGTGTAGGCTGGGCTCCACTCCTTGCCCATCAGTTTGGAGCTAAATATATCTGCAGCTGGATTAAGTTCACTTGAGGCCTCTGTGCTTCTACCCAGGGCCCAGTGTGTGGTGAGAGTAGAAACTCTTTGGCAGCCCCTCTTCCCTACTTATTCTATGGAATAGGATCTGTGTACCCTTGGTCCAGAGTCCCAGTGCACTGGAGTGGGGAGCAGGGGGAAATAAGTGTCCAAGTCCCAGAAGCATCATGTCCTCTGATTATCTCCAAGCAAAGAGAGAGCAGCTGAGCCCACAGGATCTGTTGGTGTGTGGTGATCCATGGGAAGTAAGTGATCAGCCAGTCCCAGCTGGTGTTCCCAGACCCAGCTTCATTGCTAGTCTTGCTCCAAGGTCCAACCACCAATTTTAAACAAGTGCCTTCCACATCCCTCCTCCATGCTTCCCAGTACCCCAGTTTCCCAGACAATCTGACCGTCATTGCCTGGGCCCATACTGCCTCTCACAGGTGCCTGAGTCAGTGAAGGGAAGAGGTCATTGAAATATTGAAATGCCAGGCTTCTGATCTTTCAGGCAATATGCTTAGATCACAGGGCCTTCTTAGGATGGCTCCCTGACACCAACGTCCTGGGAGGTCCTAAGACTGGGCTGCAAGAAGGGATCCTGTACAAAACCCAGGTATCCTGCCTGTGCAGCCTGCATGTTTGCCAGTTAGTGGACCCTAGATCCTTGGAAATCCCTGGGACTCTGCTGAAGGAATACTTTCCCTCCCCACTGAACCGTCGAGCCCTGAGTGTAGGTGTACTTTACTCCTACTGCTCTAAAAGCCAGTATTTCTGGGTTTCACCTCATCATTGGTGCTCTTCAGGGTATTCCAGGGCTCATAGGAACCCCAGGCCCCGACATGCAGCTGAGCACCCATTTGAGTTCATTCTCGTGGAGCAGCAGGTTAGTGTTAGGTACCTCGGATCGGCCATCTGTCAGTTTGTTTTTTTTTTAAACTACCAAACTTTTGTGTTCCTCACTGAGTTCATGTGTGGGGTGGGGGGGAAATCAAGGCTCAGTTTCAGTAGTCAGCCCCAAGGCTAGAACGTCCTCCACACCCAACCCATCCCAATGGAGATCTGGGCCAATTTGCTGTCCCCTAGCAAGAATTTTGAATACACCTTTCCACCTTCCCACCCAATCCCCAAAGGAACACATGGCTTAACTGGGTGCCGGCATGAGACCAACCTGGCAACTGCTATCACGAACAAGGTTACTTGGAGCTTTAAGTGCACCTGTAGGGACAAGTCTGAGCACAGTCAAGAACTACAGAGGATGTGGTTTCCCATCACTAGACCCCAAAGGCCACACTATACAAACCATCAGGATTCTCATAGCTTTTCAGAGTCTTTGCAGGGCAGACTCCAGAAAGGACTGCACCGGTGCAAATACAATGGCTTTAGCAGCAACTATCACTGAATATTCAGCATCTGATTGAAGTGGTAGGTAGAAGATTGGACATATCACTGGGGGCATGTCACATGGGTTCTCTTTTATTCTCCTACTCATGCTGAAGCTGTCAAAACTTCAGCGATGCCCAGAATATGCCAGGTAGTCAAATACCTTTGAGTATCCACAAACATGGCTCCCTTTCCTCCACCTGATCTAAGGTCTGCTAACTGTCTCAGCTATCATCCACGAAGCCTTCCAACAATTCTCTGACTAAGTGGAGTTAACCATTCCCTTTTCTATTTACTAGAGATATCTACAAAGTGTAGAATGTAGGGTAGGTGTCATGCCACAGGGCCTCTGGCAAGTGCCTCACTTTCTAAGCAATTTTAGACGCGAGGACTGTCTCTAGTGCCTAGTGGGACAGCACTTTGCTCAGGGGACAATTTCTGCCTTATCCTTGCTTTGTGTAGAGCCCTCTTTCAAATAAGCCTTTGAGTTCTAGTGTCAGCCGCCCTCTGTATCAGTTGGGACCTTAAGATACAGTTTATGGGTTTTGTTTTGCAGTTTATAATATATTTATAATAGTTACCAGTGTAACTATAGTGATTTTAACTATGTAAAATGTTTGAGAAATTGTGGGACCTCTGATCACATGTGGCATATCAGAAAATAGCTGAAAAGCCACTTGGCCTTTTGGGGTGTTACCCTGCCCCAGCACTCCCATCTCTTGGTGCATAGCCACAGTAACATCTGGCTTAAACCTCATGCTGTGTACACTCTGGTTTGATGGAGTTGGCACTAGCCAGGATCTGTCCCAGTTCCTGGATAGCTGTGGGCAGCACCCCATAGGACATTGCTGCAAGGTGGTCAGGCAGCAGCCACAACCCAGACCACCATGCCCAGTGGCCCATCACCTGCACTAGAAGTAGAGGGACGGTCTGCTCTCAGTCAGTCACAGACTGTGGACTCCCGGCCCAGGCCTCATCTATGGGGGAGCTGCAGCCACCCAAATGATGCCAACATTTATTAAATATTTATACTTCATTTGCTTGAGCAGCAGGGAAGATACAATTATGGGAAAAATGTTTGAGAGCAAGCTCCTTGTGTGTCTGGGGACACTTTCCATGTCCTTTCACAGTAGCATCTTTCAGGAACCTTTAATTCCCTCTCAGATGCTCTCAGGACTGTAGAGAGTGGGAAAGGGCCTGAGGAGGGGGAACAGACTGGGCAGAGCACAGAAAGGGCTGAGATTATGGAATAGTAGGTTCTCGCAGTTGGGCTCATCATCCACAGTGAGAAATTGGTATTAGCTAGTGTTTTACAGTGTATGAAACTGTCACTCATTCTTACTAAACCCTCAGATCTATGGGGTCCGATGATCAGTTATGAAGCTTAGCATTTGAGAGCATTTCCCAAAAGGTACGGACTCCGTCTTCCTGCACCGTAGCATCACCTCTAGTGGCCTGCCTCACTCCAGTCACTGCTGTCACAGCAGTGGGCAGTAGCACCTGCATCTCACTTGACTGCTGCCTGCACGGCCAGATAGGGAATTAACTGATCCACTCAGATCCTAACAAGCAACTGTCGCACACTGAGGGAAGGGGAGATAGATGCTTCTGTTTGGTCCTTCAGATGGGGGCCATGCTGCAGCTTCCTGGGAGGTCCTGTGAGAGCAGACCTCCATGACAGGAGGCCGGCTTGCTGGGGAACATGTGGTTGGTTCGGCATCCTCCCCCTTAAGTTTTACTTCCTCCATTTCCTTGCTAGACTTCCCAGAATTACCCTTCAGACACGAGACCTTGCTCTATGTTGTCTTTCATGATCAGACTATGACAACTCCCTCTTCCACTGGTCAGGTGGGAGATGGGCTGATACAGATGCTTTGTGAGTCACCACGTACATTCATTTCTTATGGAAATGCCTACACACTTGGCTTACAGTAGTTTATTCTCCTGTGGTCCTACAGGCCAGGACACTGAGGTGTTGGCATGGCCCTGCCTCCTAAGAGGGAGACTCCTTGCTTATTCCAGCATCTGGAAACTCCAGGCATTCTTGGCTTGCTGTAGCACAGCTCCAAGCTCCACCTCTGCCTTCCCACGGCTCTCTCAAACCTCACTTTTGTTCCCTTTAGAAGGATGAGTTAGGACCCATCCTAAATTTGGGAGAATTTCACCCAGAGATCCCCAACTTCATTATATTTGCAAAGACGTTTTAAAAGTCACATGTATAGGTTGAGGATGGGGACTCTTTGGGGGACTACTATTCAGCTTGCTGTGTTATTCCTTCGGGCAAGGTATGGAGGTAAGTGCCTTTCCCTGAGTACCTCAGGATCTCAAAACCTTTAAGATGTGAAAAGGTGAACTCAAAGTACTAGAGGAAGAGGAGCCAGGTGAGCTGCACTCAGATGTGGCAAAAGGCCAAGAAGCCTGATGTGCCTCATGTGCAGACTACCTCCCATGGACCCTTGGGCACAGGCCTGGGAGTGTGAGCTACACATCTGCAGGTGTAAGACCACCAACAGCAGGCTCGAAGTTTAAGCCCCAAACAGGTGTCCTCTTCCGGACCCAATGGTGCCAGTGCATCCATGAGATGCAAATACAAAGCTTGGTCTGTTCAAGAATATAGGACAGAGTCTTAGTGGGAAGGAATGAACAGGCTGTAAGCATTGGCATTCTGGGACTTGGGCAGTATGATAGGTGCTGCCCCAAGTTAGAAATACATACCAGCCAGATATTTAGGGTGCATGTTGATTGTAGACGTACCGTATACTGTTGTGTATACTTTCTAGAACTTGGCAAAGCAGAAATGTTGAAGTGTTGCTATAATTAAGCCAATCCAAAAGCCATTATGTTTAATGCTTTGGAAAAAAAAATGAGTTTGTACTCTGCTTAATGTGTTATTGTTTTTTCCCATGTCAAAGAACGTTTTTTTTTTTGGTACTGGGGATTGAACTCGGGCTCTCAACCACTGAGCCACATCCCCAGCCCTATTTTGCGTTTTACGTAGAGACAGTCTCACCAAGTTGCTTAGCGCCTTGCCCTTGCTGAGGCTGGCTTTGAACTAGCGATTCTCCTGTCTCAGCCTCCCTGAGTGCTGAGATTACAGGCTTGCGCCACTGCACCCGGCTAGCACGTTATTTTTTCATGGCTGTAGGTCATCGTTTTGTAGAGCTACCATAATTTAATCACTGCCAAGCATGTAAGTTATAAATTACTTTTATAAATTGTATATTATAAGTTACTTTTTTCTATCATAAGCACAGCAATAACTGTTTATACTTGTCTGATAAGAAATCTCAGGAATTATATATGCTAACAATTTTTCGCCAAGCCTAGTTCTCTTTACTAGGATAAAATTTACATCAAAAAATGTACAGATCCTAAGTGTACAACACAATGACTAACATATCTGCTTAACCACCATGCCTGGAAAATAAACTAGTTCTATCACCCAAGAAAGCTCTCGTATGTCTCCTTTACATTCCAATACGTTAGAGTTAAACTGATTCCATATACATGAAAGTCAAGGACATGTAAAAATCTGGAAATCAATGTCTCATTTGTTTTACTGAAACCCATTGTTTTGTCCATGTTTTCCCATGTATTAGTTCATTTATATTTTATATTAATTTGTATTGCATGGTTTATTCTGTTGTAGGCAATTCTTATTTGCTTTGATTTTACATGCCTTTTAGCATTGTATGTATGCACCACGATTTGTGGCACTGCCCCATCATCTTGTCATAAGGGTCCTAGAAATGTTTTAAGATCTTAAAGATTATGCTATGTCCTCGTTCATGGTGAAATCTCATTACTAATGCCATGGTGCTGCAAGTGGGGACTTTGGGAAGTGATTAGGTCGAGGGTGGAGCCCTCATGAATGGGATCAGTGCTCTTAATGGATGTATCCGAGAGCTACTTTGTCTTTCATCAGCAAGCAGGCAACATCTGTGAGCCAGAAAAGGAGTCCTTGCCAGATACAGCCTAGTACTGTTGGGGTGGAATATATTTTGCATGTAACATGCAGTTTAGAGGTCAAGGGTAGAATACTATGGTTTCCATGTTTGTGTTCCTTTAAAATTCACATCTCCAAGTTGATGGTGTTAGGAGGTGGAGTGTTTGGGAGCCGATTATGTCCATAGGAGTGGAACATTAACAGGGTAAGTACCCATATAAAAATGGGCCCTAGAGAGCTATCCACCTTGTGCTTTTTACTACATGTCACAACAAGCAGGTGCTATGAACTGGAAGCAGGTCCTCACACCCACTGAATCCATCACCTTGATCTTGAATTTCCTAGTCTCCAGAACTAGCCATTAAATTCATTGTTTGAGCTACCCAGACTGATAGTTATCAGCCTAAACAGATGAGATGTGCTCATGTGTTTGCTCCTGAAAAATTGGAGATGATCTGACACCCAGGGGGACACATTTGCTCATGGTAAGTGTCAGTCTTGGAGGCTTTGGGTCAGTTCACATCATTTCTTTCAGAAAATGGACGAGTAGGAGAGAACTGGGAACATGCGAGGGTTGGGCTTCTGGGTAATAGGTTTTCCCCCTGCTTGGTAATTTAACAACCCCAATACTCTGGAGGGCAGTAACTCTGGAGGAGGTCTGTTAATTACTGCCAGGCTGCAGAATGAAATTTCCCCTAGACCCCTGTTTTCTGGGCTGCATTTCATACCAATTAAAGTCTAATCCAATGGGACCCTTTTCTGGCAAATCATGGACTTTGATGAACTGATGCTTTTAATAGACTGGTATTTGATGGACTCAGACACAGCTATAATTTCTCTCCCTTCCAGACCTGATTCAGAGATTTGGGTCATTGGTAGAGGACCAGCAGAAGGCAAGGAGTTCTGTTAACAGCTCAGTTTTGGTCAACTGTTAATGATCACTTGTAATTAACAGGAAGTTTTGTTGTACATTTTATTCAGTCATTTGGTTCTTACACAGACAGAAGTTAGAAATAGGATTGTTCCCATCTTCTAGGAACTGAGAGTTCATAGACAAACCTCTAATGTCCTCCTGCCCAACACATTCAGACCCTGGATCATTCCTCACTTCCCTTACAGTTCCTATGAGCTAAAGAGGTTTGTATCTAGAATGTTCTGGATATAGCCTATCCCCCTATAAGGATCATTTCTACTGCAAGCTGTATCTGGCCATAGAACCCATGTAGGAGAGCAGGTGTGGTATAGACAAGTGGAGATCAAGATATCCATGGAGTCACATGGCACTTACGAAGTGACTTGGGTGATGTCCCAATATGATTTAGTTCTTGCTTCTTAGCAAAAGACTGACAGTGCTACTCAAGTCAAAATCCAAAAGGATACACTTTCTTGCCCTATAATTTCTAGAATTTTACAACATGACATACCTGCTATAATAGCACTATTGTAGAAGTTTGACAGGAAGACTAAACCATATTTTCCTGGATGGTTACACAAAACATGGCGTATTTGATTGCCTTAATTTCAGGTGGAATCCTTACCACAGATTACTTCAGGGTCTCCATAAGTACATGCAGAAGTCATGAGTTGAGTCGATAACTTAAGTGTTCATGGAATTTTAGATGTTATACATCTTAAGTTAAAAAGTATGCTAGAAGGATTTAAAGTATGCAGCTAGGGTTTGAAGATGTTTATTCCCATTAGTTTCAGCCTTTTCCTTCCCATTTTAAGATTTTCAGTCAAGGAAAAACAGTTTAACACTAGCTTGGAGACCTCTATCTGGCTGTGTCTCATTTGGTGACAGTGTTTTTAAGTTCCTATTTAAGTCATGGGCTGTATAAGTCATCCAAGATGATCTTGGAGGAAAACTGGAAGACATTTACCCTTTCAATAGAAAAATTGGTCATTTGAATGCTCCTTTAAACTAGGCACTCATCTTTGTCATAGGTAAACATGGGAAGTTTGGATGTATACAACGGGTTAGGTCACAAAAGGTATGGGAAAGTGATCAGAAGTATCCATCTCCAAATCTTGACAAACCTCAGAACAAAGCACCACTTGACTGTTGCGTACAGTTCAGTGGCCAACCTTGATGTTCTGCACAACAGCCTTCCCCAGCACTGGCTGAACATGTCAATTCCTTGAACGTGGCCCACTCTGTCCAAGTAAGGCAGGTGTAAATGGAGGGAAACCAAGTCAAGGAGTGTGGTGGACACCACTGTGGGACTGCTGGGAGGGGATGAGCAGAAGCAGGAAAACAGGAGACTCTTCCTTCCCTAGAGCACTTGGCAGCTACTCCACTCAGTAGCTTCCAGAATAGCTCCCTGGGCCAGGGGCTTTCATGAGCTCTGCCTCAGGTTCCAAATGTCAGTACTGTAATTACTTCTTGCCTCCAAGGATTCTGACATTTACAGGGCCCAGCTCTCTGAAGCTCAGACCACTCAGGATCTCTTCCTCATTTGGACAAGCATTTTATGACTACAGCCATGTGTCACATTTATCAAAACATCTTGTCACCAAGGACTGACAATGGATGGATAGTCTTTTCCTTATGCTTGAGGACTGCCACCCGGCTCAGTTTTCTGGTTCCGTCCTCGAGATCTGGTCATCCTCTAAGTTCCATAGAACATGGCCCCCTCAAATGGGCCACTTGTGAAGATGCTGAAGACACTGACCCTGGAATTGTCTGTATTCCTTCCTGGGAACAAAGGTTAAGCTCCTTGTCTCCTTGTACCTTGACTCTTTCCCTTCTCTCCTACAATAGTGCTTGAGATGTATTTAAGTTGGGGAGCAATCAATATGCAAATTACAGGAGCCTAGTAATTTGAATGAGGAATCCAGAAGTTAGGAATCTTGAAGTAAGTTTCCGGAATCCTATTGCATCTTCAGCAACTCTGCCACTTTGGCAGACCATCTGCCCTGCCTCTTCTCTACAATGCCACCTATTTCGAATCCAACTCAAAGAACTATTAGCAGTGAATCATAAAGAAATGGGGACCAATAGATAAAATGGTGTCAGATATAACTTGCACCATGGTTAGCATGTTATTTATAAGTTATTTACTTGTGAAGAACAGCATTTAAGTTAAAACTTCAGAGTTTCCCTTGAGAATACTCATGGCTTTTCTGTTCTTACCATCTTGGTGCCATTAAACCACTGTGTACCCCACACCACTAGTTACACACAGTAGGCAAGAAGCAACCCTGCAAAACAAGACACCACTAATTCTCAAAATATACCAAGATTCTAAATGCTTCTTCCCCAAGCCAGCACCCATGGAGTATCCATGGAAGGACAGTAGAGAGAGTCCATCAGCATTATATGAAATGCAGCCAGACCAGGTCTCAATCTCAGTGGCAGTGAGCCATCCTGGGCTCTACCTGAACATTAATCTGATCCCTACCCAGAAGTCATGACCTTGCTGCTCAGTGTTATTCTGCAGAGACTGAAGCAGCCGACATGCCCAATGGGCTTGAACCAAGAGGCTTACCAATTTTGAACAATTTACAGTATTTATAGAAGGAATTAGGCTCAAGAAATAGACAACTTACAGAAATCTGATTTAAGTTCTTTGAGAACTTTCATTCCATGATGTTGCTGCCTCAGTTTCCCTTCAATTCTTCCAGTAGTTTGTGCCCTCCCTTGGGATAAGCAAGGCATTTAAGGTTACAACTTTGGTAATCTTAAATCTCTTTGATAATCAAATTCGATTCAGGACTGCTTGGAAACAAGTCCTGAAGAGAGCAGAAGCAGACACACAGAAGTCCTCTTAGACCAAGGCTACAGAGGCCACAGGCTCATTTGAATTTGGAATGATCCATGTCTCTTGGACTAAGATGTCACTTATTTGGCAAGGAAAAGTATTAATACCTTGCCTCTTAGTAGCAATCTATACCCCGATTCTGAAAGGTGAGCTCCCAGCAAATAGCCAAATGTACCCTGGTCAGCTTTCCTTGAGAAAGCTTCCCCAGACCCAAATCCCATGGCTCAGTTTCCCTTCAATTCTTCCAGTAGTTTGTGCCCTCCTTTGGGATAAGCAAGGCATTTAAGGTTACAACTTTGGTAATCTTAAATCTCCCTTTGATAATCAAATTCGATTCAGGACTGCTTGGAAACAAGTCCTGAAGAGAGCAGAAGCAGACACACAGAAGTCCTCTTAGACCAAGGC
>PVHX01013936.1:0-20053 GCA_004024805.1 Geosciurus inauris | reverse complement strand
CAAATAGCCAAATGTACCCTGGTCAGCTTTCCTTGAGAAAGCTTCCCCAGACCCAAATCCCATGACTCAGTTTCCCTTCAATTCTTCCAGTAGTTTGTGCCCTCCCTTGGGATAAGCAAGGCATTTAAGGTTATAACTTTGGTAATCTTAAATCTCCCTTTGATAATCAAATTCGATTCAGGACTGCTTGGAAACAAGTCCTGAAGAGAGCAGAAGCAGACACACGGAAGTCCTCTTAGACCAAGGGCACAGAGGCTACAGACTCATTTGAATTTGGAATGATCCTTTGACAAATAAGTGACATCTTAGCCCAAGAGGCATAATTATTAATACCTCGCCTCTTAGTAGCAATCTATACCCCGATTCTGAAAGGTGAGCTCCCAGCAAATAGCCACATGTACCCTGGTCAGTTTTCCTTAAGATTCTCCAGACCCAAGTCCCATGACTCTACCATCACAGTATGAGAGCTACCCTGGGTCTCAGGAGCTCGAGAGGGAGGATGAGCTGGTGTGCTTGTACATTTGCACGGAGCCCCGATGATGTTCAGTCATCTAACATGGCTGGGAAGGAATAGATAAAGCCCAGGGCTTAGTTTGAGTTCCACTAGACAATCCAAGTAGTTTATTTGGGAGGTATAGAGCAACTGGTAGGATTATGTGAAGTGATACAGGTAAGGGAAGGAAGCCAATGAGATTACAGAGCAGGAGCTACTACAAATTAGTTTTTCAAGACAGTAATGGTCCCAGATTAGTTTCTCACCCTAGTGGGGTGTCTCTGAAAAGTTGGGGTATTTATGTTCCTACCAGTCACTGAAGTCTTAGGGAATGTCAATTTCAATTTTCCTGTAACTTCAGGAAAAGCTATCAGGCACCAAGATGCAGATAGTGACCATTGAAAGTCCTGAGGACTTACAGGTCCAAGGGAAATGGAGATACTGACTTAACAAACTGATTCTACCTTGGATGTTAACTGTCACAGGGTATCTCCAGAAGAGGGTCTGAAGAGTTCCCAGAAGGAACAATTGAGGAACAGGGTTTTTGGCTTATGTAAACTAATCAGTATATGCCAGTCAGAGGTTTAGAAAAGTAGATCAAGGGATAATCAGAGGCACCTGCAAAGTGATACCTTTTTAGGTAAAAGATACATTCTTTGTGGGCACATTCTTTGAATGTGCATTTTGGGGGTTCCCACTCTTTTAGAAGTGACTTAGTAAGGGGTGACTACGGGAAGATATGTAAGGATGGCAGTCTGGTGATCACAACATGGTTTATGGTGGTCTGGTCATTTTCAGGATCCTTAATGATGTGGTCTTCATTATTTGTTCAGTAGATGGAAGTCTGTTGTACAGGTTTCTTCAAGCGTTATCTTTGCTTAATTTTTGGGGGAATTTCTAGTGGCACAGGTATATTTGCCAATTTCCCAGTAATTTGGGATTGACAGTCATGGGGAAGCCTAGCTCAGGGAGTGACAGGTCTGGAAAAGGCTATAGAATCTGAATTAAAATTGCATTTCCTTGTTTTATGTCTCTTTCTACTTCATAGCCAGAAGACCCAAAAGTTAAGCCAGAGAACAGGCAAGACCTTCCGTTATGTTATGGCTTCGATATTAGGTGTCCCCAATGCTTGTGTATGAGACAATTCAAGAAAGGTTTAGAGGTGAAATTGGTTATGAGCATACTAACCCTTTGATAAGGATTAACTGAGTGGTAACAAGGCAGGTAGGGTGCAGCTTGAGGTGGGGGGGCGGGGGTCACAGGGTATGTATTGTCCCTGGAGAGTTGAGTTTCTGCATCCTGTCACCCTGAGCAGCTTTCCTCTGCCACGTACGTCTATCATGATGTTCTGCCTCACCTCAGGCCTCACACAATGGAGTTGGCCATCTGCGGATTGATATTGCTGAAGTTAATGAGGCCCCAGATCAACTTGCCCTTAGTTGTTCCTGTCAGGTCTTTTGATCGTAGCAGTAAAAAAGCTGACTGAAACAGCACTTGGTACAAGTGGGGTCATTGCTATGACTAACCTGATCATATGGTTCTGAAGCTTTTGGAGCTTTTTGTAATTTGTGGAAGGGATTTTGAGCATTTTAGAAATGCAAGCTAGAAAATCTTTAGGTTGTAGTAAGCACAGCTTACTGTGCAATTCTGGTGGGAGCTCAAGACCAGGATGTTGATTGAGGAATAGGTGGACTATTGCAAGTTGGCTTAGAGGCTGTTAGTCAGAATGTAACAAGTTCTGTATTTTTCCCATATTCTGAGACTTAGTGTGAGGCCCAATCTAAAGGTGATGGACTAGTTCATCTGGTAGAGGAACTTAAGCACAGCTTTCAGGGGTGGCATGGATGTTGCTGGCAGCTTTTAGCCTAGTTTGTGACGTTTGTGAGCAGAAAGCAAAGCAGAAAAATTTTTAAAGACCTGCAGTTTGATCAGAAGTAAAAATGGGCTAAGTATGGTTCTTAAAGACATAAGTCACTGAAGCACTACTTAGTTCATCCAGGAACAGGAAAGATGGCTTGAGGGGATCTCAGGCTCAAGTGTGTACAAGGTAAAAACAAAAAAGCACTCCCTTGAGCAGAGGCCAGTGGGGCACCTTATGAGCATAGGAAAGTTTTACCATGCCTAGCCACTCGGGCATTCAGGCTGCTGCATCGCGATTACTGCTCGAAAGGGCAACGGACCTTGATGTCAACCACGTGGTACTGCTTCTTCAGGAATGCAGGATGTTGGAGTTAGGGGTCCTGGAGACTTCCACTGAGAACCCTCAGGAGGGCCTGGATTCTAGGCTAAGTGCAGAAAGTTCAAAGTCTGAAGACATCCTTTGATCAGTGGACTACAAGATGCAGAAGTGCCTGTATGGTGGGACGTTTGCCAAGGAAACCTGCAGGAACTTAGTGCAGACAAGCCAGTAGAGGTCATGTGGGCTGCAATCAGCAAGGCCACAGGGATGGAGCTACACAAGCCTTGGGAGAGAACATGCCATGTGCTCCAAGTGCTGGACACGGAACTGCAGGACTTGTCTTCCCTGCTGGATTTCAGTCTCGCTTTGGTTCTTTCCATTTGCTCCCACATCTGTATTTTGGATAATGTTTACTATGTGCCTTTACATGCAGAGTATATGTAACTTGGTTTTGATTTTTTTTTTTTTTTTTAAACAGGGCCTCATGCCGAGTTTCTGCCTGGAGTCTCAGGAGACTTTGCATTTGGACTTTTGGGCAAGGCTACAATTGTTAATACTGTGGACTCTTGAAATTGGGCTGAGTTTTGCATTATGAAATGAGCATGGGCCAGGAGGCCAGGAATGGAATGTTAGTGTTTAGATATTAGGTGTTTAGATATTAGATGATCATGTCAGAATGCAAAGAAGTTTAGAGGTGAAATGACTGGGTTATGAGAGCCTTAACCCAATCAGTACATTAATCCCGATAGGGATTGACTGAATGGTAACTGAAGGCAGGCGTGGCTTTAGGGGGGTCATTGGGGGCATGCTTTAGGGGTATTTTGTCCCTGGAGCATAGGGTGTTTCCTGCTGTTATATCCTTAGAGCTTTTCTTCCTCACCTCAGGCCCCAAGGAATGGAGTCAGCCATCTATAGACTGATACCTCTGAAACTAAGAGTCCCCTAGTAAATTACTTTTGTCAGGTCTTTTGCTCACAGCAGTGAAAGTCTGCCAAACACCTGTGGCAAAAATCAGGTCTACAGAACTTGCATTTTCTCTTTCCTGCTTTTAGCTAGTGGATCTTTAAATCCTTCCAAGATTTTAACTCATTTTATAAGCAGCCACGAGTAGTCACTTTAAATCATCGAACAGTACTCTCCTGGCACATTTAACTCAGGATGATCCTCATGTTAGAGGATGATCCTCATGTTAGAGGATCATCAAGATGGCTAGATTTGTATGAGATTTAATTTGCACAGGTTCAAGAACCTGTCTAGGGTAGGCATGACAATGTGTACAATCTCAAATTGTAGTAAGTTGGCTGGAATGTAATTTGGCTTTCTTGGGTTTAAAAGTCAAAACATTTTTTATGATTATCTACCTCACTTCTGATGAAAAAAAAAAAAAAAATCGATGATTAGGCTGAAATACAAGGTTCTGACAGATGTAATACAACCTGGTGAAGTCTGAGAAACATTAGCATCCATCACTCATGGGGTTTTAAGTGACCTTGTCAGACCACCCACAGAGGTTCCAAAACCCTTTAAAACAGCCGCCCAGCCAAATGGTGGTTGCAGCAGCTGCTGCTTAATGCTTCTAGAAAGGTTCTTTACTCAGGGATCCTTTTTGTTTACACAGCCTTTCTAATTCAAAGAAAATCTGACTCCCTGCAGCTATTGGGGCCATGAACAACAACTGTCACTCCCATTGTACAGTAAAGCCCTTCAACAGCGTCATAATGACAGTGATCACTTGTTGGCCATTTGCTGTGTGAGGAACAGTCCACCCACATTAGCTCTTTAATCCTCTTAGTAGCCTTTGGAGGTAGTTATGAACCTCAATGTTATGTATGCTTGGGAAAGCTGATAAGGACAGTGAATCAGAACTGCCCCAGCTTTTTACTGGCATGTGGTTGGGCCAAATTCAAACCTGAGACTCGTGAGATGGTTACATAAGGCACGGGCCTCCTAATCTTGCCTTGATATCCTTCTGCAGTTCTTAAAGTTCCTCAGAAGCCTTCTGCCAGCCTACATCTCCCTCTCAAGTCCTTTCCCTATTTCTGTCTTGCTTAGTATTCATTCACCTCTGGAAGTCGTTAGCCTACATTCCATCTAGAATTCTGCTCATCTGGACTGCTACCTTGTATACCTTTGAAAGCACTCATCTGCCTCCTTGATTAGCTCTGAGATTCCCTGCTAGAGATTCTCACTCTTCTCCCTGTAGCTCTCCTAGCCCCTGTGATGGGATGTTAATTTCAGCATCAAGACATTGCTTGGTTCTCCATCAGACTCCACATCTTGGTGTGGTGTTAGATCAGCACCTAGAGTTGGTATGTTGTGCATTGGTTGATACAGAAGTTAAAATCCCTGTAATTCAATGGTTGTTAAGGTACATCATATTCCACATTTCCAGATATTTCTTATATCAGTGGTTTATCTTTCGTGTTCCAGAATTCCCTGAAATGACCTTCTCATGCCCTTACTAAAGGGGAACACCAGTAGATCTGGCAGATGAAGTTGTCCCCAGACTCAGGCTCCCAAATATGGATATCCTGAATCTAAAGAGGCATCTGCCATAGACTGCCAGTACCAGCTGCTTGCCCCAGTGGGGGCTGAGGTAAGCCTGTGGCTCAGTTTCACTCAGGTTCCTCCGGAAAGAGGAAGCTCCATTTTCTTTCACTATCCTCTTGCTTGACCTACTAAGTCACCTGCGGAGTAGCACTCTTGACCACAGCAACTACACAGAAGGTGTGGTTGTTATGTCTACTTCAGCGATAATAGCAGTTGTCTCCATCCTGTGGGACAGGTTGAGAGATCATGTCAGAAGCCTTTGAGAGATTTCTGATCACTCAGGATTTCAGGGATGGGCATTCCCATATTATGGATGAAAAGCAGGCAGAATATTTTTCTGATCACCAAGTCACCTGGAGTACTTCAATTATCTGAGGCAAATCTCAGATTTTCCAGGCAACCTTAAGTGGAAGGGTACAGTGTCTTAGGTTGGGTTTTAGCAGGAGCCGCTCCAAGATAGAAGTTTGCAAACAAGGTCTTCATTTGGAAGGCAACTTCAAGATGCTCAGGGAAAGGTGAGAGGCAGTTACCAAGCTCGTCACCATTGTGGTTAACTCCAACACAACTTCACTGAGGAATTCTGAGAACCCAGTAGGACACAGCCCCTGAAGTTCTACCAGAGCAAGGAGCTGGGGAGTTTGTCAACTGTCAGCCATTGACGGACACTCCCAGTGGTGCTAGTTTCCAACAGCCAGAGAAGGCCTCAGTGCAGAGTCACAGGTACAGTTCGTAGTAGAGGGTGAGTGCTCTATGTTAAAGTGAAGTCCATGGAGTGGATACAGGCTTACCACTAATAGTGTCTTAAGTTTCTCCTAACACCAAATCTGGTAACTCCCATTTAAAGTACATTGCAACATATGTTAAGATCAAGGCTCCAAAGCTTTGGAATCCCCAGTCAGTTGGGATCTTGAAACTCTGGCCTGTGGGAATGGGCTTAGCTGAGGTGAAGGGGACATTTGGGGGTGTCTTCACTCAGGTACACACTGCTATGGATATGGAAGCTGAATGTCTTCATGTCTCCGTTATAGTTCATTTCCAGGAGTCTGTCAAGGGTTGGCAAACTTTTCTATAAAGGAACACCCTAAATATTCCAGGAGTCGCAGGCGACGTGGTCTTAACTACTCAGCTCTTCTGTTATAACATGCCACAGTAGCCACAGACATGTTGTAAGTAGCCCTGGGCAAACCAGGATGAGGGGAATTGCTTCAGCTGGGAGTGTGGGGATTGGCTGTGTTGGAAATAGCCCCTCCAATTCTAGGTAAAGCTTCAGATGACTGCAGCTTCAAGAGCCCGTAAGCTAGAACCACAAAGTTTGGCTGGCCCAGATTCCTGACCCACAGGAACTACATATAATTCATTTTAAACTGAAGTATTAGGAATTTTTTGAACTTAGTAATAAATATAAGCACAAAACCCAGCCTTTCAGACAAGCCTTGGCAGTGAGCTCTGATGGGTACATCCATACACAAAGGCCAAGTCAGGAGAATTTTACCAGATGTGCTTCACCTGTTCAAGTTATACTGTCTCTACCCTGGAAGATTGAGCTGTGTGGATGCCATTGAGAGGACTCTGCCTTGCTCCTCCATAGCTTTGGGCTCAGAAGCAGTAACATTTGTCCCATGTTGTGGCTTAGTCCTTGGGGTTTTTGCCGCAGTCTGAACATTTGTATTCCCTCCGATTCATGAAGTCTTAACCCCCAAGGTGGAGCTAGAAGGTGAAGGCTTTGGTAGATGTCATGAGGGTGGGGTCTTCATGTACAGGATTTAAGCCCTTATAAACGGGGCTCCATGAGTTCCTTTCATGTGAGGGCACAGCAAGATGTTCTCTATGCACCAGAGAACAGTATACACTCTTCAAACTTCCACTTCCTAACCTTCAGAACTGAGAAATAAGTTCATAAGTCAGTTTATGACATTTTGTTCAGGCAGCCCAAACAGACTTCATCTCTTTCCAAGCTTTGAAATGAGCCCTCTGGAAGGCAACTTTTGATCCATATTTGACAGGGCCACCTACTTCCTACTGGGACTTTATTAACAGAACCAGAGGGAGAGCTGCTGCTCAGTCTGCTACTAAGCTGTTGACCTCAGCAGCATCACCTGGCAACAGCGCCTTCCTGGCAGGCAGGGTGCTTAGGAGTTGGTTACAACTGTGCTGACAGGTGCCTTGGGGCAGGATGGAACAGCTTATGTGTCAGCACCTGTCCTGCCACCATTCTGAGCAATAGTGTTTTAGGACACCCAAGGGATCCCTGCCAGACTAAGAGGTGGCATCTGGTACAACAGTGCAGTTCTGGGGAAAGAGGGGCTTTTGCAGATTAGGGCTAGGCAATATCCAGGCCATATAGCCTTGGGATCTCCAGGCGGGATGCTGAGACCCTGGCCCCTGCACCTACGGGGAAGGGCTTAGCTTAGTCTTGAGGGATAGCTGGGGAAGCCACTCCAACTGCCTTCCCAGGCACAGCTGGGGAAAGCTAAGTTCTAAAAGCACGTGTCTTGACTGCATCTCATGGAGGCAAGTGACAGGAAGCCAGGTGGAAGAAAGTGGCCCCTGGAGTCTAGTCCTGCCTCACAGGTGTGCTCGTGGGAGTCGTGAGGCAACCACAGCTACTCCTGAGCTCCATGACCATGCCCCAGCTTCCTAGCCTGGGGACAGCGTCAGCATGGCTGTTCTTGACACTCAAAAGCAGGTATCTATGGGGGGCAGGTGGTGGGTGAGGGCTGGTTACGAAGGGACCAGGGATCAAAGCAGTAGCCAGTATAACCCACCTTTTCCAGTTGCAGAACTGCCATCTAGGTAACAAGATGGCAAAAACCAGGAGAGAGGAGGCCTGGTTTCTCCCCTTCAGGAAATACCAGATGGGCCTCAACTATTGGTGTTTACCAGTTACTAGCTTCTTAATCCGTTTACTAGCTTATAATTAAGCTCCAAGCCCAAGTTGGCTTCCCAGGGCCTCTGTCCCACTATATCAGCCTTAGTCTGGCTTTTTTGGCGGAAGAGTTTGGTGTAGGGGACCAAGGCGGCTGCAAGTTTGGGTTCAGCCAATCTTCAGTTCAAGCCACGGTTCAACACAATCTAGCAGGAATTACTGTGCATTCCTCATAGGATTCTATTACCTTATGTGGGAGCAGCAAGCCTACCCCTCATGCTCTCACCAGGGATTCAGGGGCTGTCATCCTTCCCCTCTGACATCTTGAGTCAGCAATTGGCAAACAGCCCCATCCTACAGGAAAGAACCATAGCTGGGAGCATGTTTTAGACATGGAGATTTGCCACTAAGAGTCCTTGAGATCATGCCTCCCTGGGGCAGTCTGTTCCTGTGACAACACATGGATGCTTGAGTGCTCTACTGGGCTGGAGTTGCTACAAAGCCCCACCCCCCTGCCACAGGGCTGTCCAAGGCTTGCGGAGTCAAGTCTGCATTATAACATCCTGCTGGTTTCTACTCCCCCTTTTCATAGGTGACAGTCTAAACACCCTGCTCTCCACACCCAGTCTCAGCATCTCCCTGTGAAAAGGAGAAAATTGACACATGGAGGAATTAGTCACATCCTTTAAATGTAAAACCTGGATGAAACGTGGAGCTACACAGAAGGGCCAGAAGGGACTCCCAACAAATGGCATTGCAGTGCTAACTGGCTCTGCCTCAAGCCTGCGCCAATCCAACAGCTCCCCAGCTCTGGCCTGAGGTACATAGGGGATCTTCACCTCTGAGCACAGTCCCTCTGTGTGCAGGGGACTGCTCTCCAGAGAGCAGACTGGGCCACCATTCTGGGGAAAAATGCATTCACTTCTTCCCTGGGTCGTCAGCCAGCTCTGTTCACTAGAACCCTATTCTGACTCACTCAGGCATGTCCTCAGGAGTCTCCTGTTGCTTTTCTCCCTGGGAGGATGCTCCCGTCACTGAACTGTTTAATCACTTCACTTAGAAGCGCATCATTTAGCATCAGTGTGGCATTTCCTTGACAGCACTCAGGGCAAGGCAGGGAGAGTCTCACAGGGCTGGTGTGCACATCTGCCACCAGAGGCAGAGTGACAATCATGTGCAGACAGATTTTCCCACACCAGGTGGAGTATGATGGGCATGCATACCTTATCACAGCTCCCCAGATTTCTACAGATGTTCTCAAATGGTCCCCCCATCAGATCAAAGGGAACCTGGTTCTTTCTCACAGTAGAAGCTTAGATCCTCAAAGCATAGAAGCGGTAATGGCAGATTTATCGTGTTTGTCCCTCCACAGAGTCTTTCCACACAGGAGCCTCACCTGTGTGGATTATGTCACCCATCTTTTGCAGTCATGGGTTGGTATCTCCAGAAGGATATGCTGAGTTTGGGTTGTGAGATGTTAGGAATCAAGCCCTGTGTGAAGGGGGCCTGGAAGAATGAAGCCAAGAAAGCCTTCTAGCTGCAGTGCAAGTCCAGCAGAGCTTTGGCCAGCTTGAGAGGAGCTCTGAAGCAAAGGCTGCCCATCTTGGTGTCCTGGGTAGGAGTGACATAGCTGGTTCGAGGGACTTGCCTCTCAGATTAGTGACTTCATGTTGAGTGCGAGCTTAGGTGAATTCCTGCTGACATAGTCAGCCTGTCCAAGGGGTTCTTGATGGCCTAGCTGCATTGTTTATACTACTTGGCTTCTAGTGGGATCAGCCACCCAGGCATGGTCACAGGCCAAGGATGGGAGGAAGGACAGGATGAGACATTTATTCCCTGCTCCCTCCCAACAGTTGTCTTCAGTGACAACTTCTCCACACCCCTCCTGGTGGTGACAGCTCTGCTGTTCCCTTGGCACTTCATTCTTTGTTCCCTTCACCATGCCTCTAGAGAGTCCCTTTATGAAGTACTCAGTTCATTAACCCAGGAAGTCTCCGTGGGTTAAGTCTGCCATCTTTCCTGCCAGGATCTGACTCGGTCAGTTGAGGGATTTTGTTCTTTGGTCTCTCCCTTGTGCCACACATTTCTGTGCAGTATCAGATACTTAAGGAAACATTTTCTACCCTAATATGAGAAGGGTCATGTATAACAGTGCCAGCTTTTTTAAACCTTCAGAAGTATCAGTTCGTAAAGAAATGCAGTATGTGTTTTGGATCTTAAGTTACATTGCTTAGAAAACAGACCTTGAGCCGAGGACATGTAGGAGAGGTTTGTTAAGGGTTACCAGGAGAAACTAGGAGTAGGAATCAGGACAAAGAAACAAGCCAAGGCCTCAGGGTAGCTGCAGCCTTGATCCCATAGGGTAAGTCTGGGGTGAAAGCTATGCCTCGGTTGGATGGGTATAGAACTCCTTTGCCTCACCTACTGGCAAAGGATTATAACCAGGGAGAAAAAAATCCAAGCCCTTATGCCTGCCTGAATCTGTAGATGAGGTGGTTCCAAGCCTGAGGGCGAACCTCCAGAGGTGCGTGTACAGTGTATTGCCACTTAAAAGCCAAGTGTATACGATTACAAATACATGTGCACCAGACACTGGAGCACCTAAATGTGATGCAAACACAATTCAGGAAATATACAACTCTATGATTACAGTAGGAAATTTCCATACTAATGGATAGAACAGGACAGAAGACCAATAAGGAGATAGAACTTGATTAGTACTATGGATTAATGGTACCAAACATGTAGAATGTTCTGTACAGCTTCAGTTTTTAAGTCCAAGTGGACCATATGTTAGGTCACAATAAGTCTATGTTAATCAATTTTTAACTAAAGTATCCTTGGATCACAACATGAAACTTGAAATAGCTAGAAACTATATAACTCTTGATGGAGCAGACAAGGCAAGTTAGAAAATCTTGAGGTGAATGAAAATGAAGACAATACACCAAAATATACTGAGATTTAGGACAGCGTAGGCAGTCAGGGCAGGATGAAGAGGAAGTTAGGGGCAGGTCCAGACAGTAAGAGCTCAAAGAGGGTCCCCCCAATAAGGTCAACTTCCTGGCTGATGGAAGTGCTCATTCATACAAGTGGCAGAATCCAATTAACAGACTAGGATATGTGGACACCAGGGGTGCCAATGAGCAATCATGAGAATATGGGGGACTTAAAGGGAGAAAAACCCAAAGCCCTAAAGAACAAGTCAATGCTGGGGTTCCTTATCTGAAAAATCTGTTGTTACTTTCACTCGAGTTCTGTTCAATTCTGACTGGAGAAAGAACCCAAAACTCCTAGTTGTTTACAGTATGGAATGCAGTGAAAGTGCTAAGGAGGAAATTTATACCTATCAAAGATCAAAACAATGTAACTTCACACCTTCACTGAAGGTCCTAGTGAAACCAGGAGCTAGTAGTTTAAGAACTGAAGCTGCAACTCTTTACTTATCCACAGGGTATCTGCAGGTCAACTAAAAGCAGGGTAACTCTTGGAATCTGTCTTCATTTGTCTCCTTTATTACCTTAAACCCTGGACCAGATTTTTTACAAATTCTCACATAAGCATATTAGTCATTGGAGGAACGTAAGCCAAGGCTTAGTCACCCTACAATGACCTATGCCATCCCCCTTCAAAACTGAGAGCAGCGAGATGAGAACTAAGGTATTTAAGATTTGCAAGGACATTCCATTTCCAGACCCCTGCAGTGATGCCTACAAGTTTCCAGTCATTGCCCAAACCCACAGTTACCTTGGATTTCTATAATAGCAGAGCCTCACAGACCAATGAGATTTGCCCCCTTTCATGGGAACAATCACCCTACAACAGAGTGGCCCCCTGAGCAGAACCAGTCCTGAGATGATGATCAACCAAACCACTGTCTGACCAGGATGGCAGCTGTGCAAACTTACCCTTTGCCTTTGTTCGTTTTCAATCGAACCTCAGTTTGTCGGTCCCTTGAAGTCACATCTTTGGTTACTATATGCCTGTCTTCCTGGCATGGCTGTGATCCTAAGCACCTTTCCTGCCTGTACCGTGGCTCTTCTGAGTGGCATATTGGGACAGGTGGAGCTTGGTCTGTTGGGACCATCTGAACTGGGACCTTAAGCCAAGGACTCCAGTAATGGTAAGGAAAGTCAAAAGTAGAGTGGAGACCAATGAAATAGGTAAAGAACTAAAGTCTTTGAAGAGAAAACTGACAGACCTTTCACCAGGCTAACAAAGATTCAAGACAGTACAATTGATTTTAAAGAAAATACTAAAGAAATTATATTTCTCCAAATAGGATCAACTGGATGAAAATGGGTATTTTCTTAGATTTTAATAGACCTAAAGAGAATCAGTGATCAAAAGCTTCCTCAAAATGAAAAACTCGGGACCAGACAGCTTCATGGTACATTCTACTGAACATTCAGAAGTCAGTCCTTGAGGAGTTTAAGAGTAGCCACAAACCAAGACGACCATACACATGTGAGAATTCCAAAGGCAGAAGCTGCTTCTGGGTAATTGATGTAGAAGCTTTAACAGACTGAACTAGCAGTTGGGTGTTTGGAGGAACATCCCGTCCTGGGTGCTCCTGCAGCAAAGAATTCACTAGTTTACAAGCAATGATCAGATTGCTACGGCATTATCTACTGGTACAGTGTTCTCCATGCCAGAAGGTGCCTGCCCTGATGGGTGTAACTGCCGCCTGCAATGCTCTGGGGAGTCCTTGAGTGTCCTATTCCATCAGCTGGTGGTGACTGTCACCATCCATTCACTGAGTGGCCATCTTGTTTGTAGCAAATGTCCAAGATCATACGTTTCCAACTCACTAGGGCTTGTTAGGATCCATTTGTAACTTGGCTATGGATAAGCTGGCCAATTTGATATTTTCCTTTTATAGATATGCCTCTTCTGGAAGAATAACTGTCACAGGAAAAAAACCCAGATATTGAGCTCCAAGTTGAGGCCTTTTACTCACCTGTGCCTGGTGTTTCTTGTAAACGGAGAGGCTCTTTGGTGCTATAATGCCCCTGAGGCCTCAGCACAAATCAGAACCCTGCAGGGAGAGGATAGAGTTCCTTGCTACGGACATTAACCTTCCTAGTGTGGTTGATAAGGAGATGACAGTCCAGTTCTGACTTGCTTCATTTTAGTCTTAGAAAAACAGAAGTGTCACTAGGAGTTCTTTGCAATGCTATGCCGTTAGGAACATGTGAGCAAGCCAAAAGTGTTGCTTCCCCGACTTGAGCTACGTAATCATAGGTGGCGATTGACATGGAAAGCAACTCGGGTCTATTCCAACAGCCATCAGGAATAGCTACTACCTAGTTTGACAGCTTTGCACAGCTTGAGAAAAATGGTCATTTAACTCCATATTGAAATGGCTAGACATTTTCTGGGTATTTAAAACTCGTGTCCAGTTCAACAGAAAGCATCCATCTGCCTGACAACTCAAAACTCAAAGACATGGAGGTAAAGACTTAAGTACAGGAAACTTTTAAATATATTAACCTTACTGTGTGCAGCAATAAACCAGAAATTTACACCTAAGATAGGCATCGCTTGTATTAAAAACATTGAAGTAATTCTGAGCTTTGTTCTGTTGATAGTATCAAAAGATACTAGTGTTTTGTTTTGGCATGGGTGATCATGTGTTGGGTTTTTTCCTTTAACTACTAAGTCATTTAAGTCAAACCACTGTTTTTCCCTTTGTGAGTCAATACATAATGGTCTTTTCTTTGTATTTGTTAAATTTTATGTTGTTAGAAATTTTAGTTTTCAGGTACGTTTTTGTACCATCTTTGTCTTTGACATGTATAACTGCTTAATGTTCAAAACATGTTCTAAGTTTCAGAAATATTTTAAGTTCAGCCAAGATGTTCCCGAAAAGATTAGAAAAATCAAAAGTTATTTAGAGCAGCTATGGAATAGTCTTATTTTCCAGGGAAGTCATGCCTTCAGGCTAATTTTAAATAGGGAATTTTGATATATAAATACTGAGGAAAAATTGGACTTTCTCAACTAGACAGATGTGTTTAAAATTTGTTTTTGGCTTTGCAAAAGGCATCATACACAGTATTTGTAGGAGTACAAAAACAAGTTGTTTGAGGAGTTTGCAGATGTTTTTATAGTTCTTAAAGATTATCTGGAAAATTAATCTTCAAACAATTCTTAAAGAGGGAAACATTTCCTGACTCATCAGGCCAGCATTACCCCGATACCAGAAACCAAACACTACCAAAAACTATAGACCAATATTAAACATCAAGGCGAATGCAAAAATCTACAACCAAATGTTACAAAGCAATTCAATGGCACAAAGAATCAGACCACAACTAAGGGGATTTAACCCTGGAATGCAAGGACAGTTTGGTGCATTTATATGCAATGTACTAGATACACAGTGAAGGTAAAAATGGCCACGTGGTCATTTAAACTGATGCAGAAGAAGCAGGAAATTTTAGCATCCTTTCATGAAAAACCAGCAGTTGGAAACTACCTCTGTAGTAAAGACCCACAGCTAACATGCTGTGAAGCTCAAGTTCTGGAGCAGCCACATCCCATCCTGTAGCCTTACCTGGCTGAGCAGATTATGAAGAGATGGGGTGTTGCATGCCTATAGCCAAGAGCATCCTGGGCTATCTTAGGCCCTTTAGAAGACTAACCATTGACTACCTTTGCATCTAAGCTAACATGGACTCTTAGGTAAATCTTACTACTAAGTTTAGTAGACTGCTAGCCTGCCAACCCCATAGCTTAGTGCTGGAACATCTGAAACCTATAGGAAAGATTTCCCCGATTTGCTGTAGGCCCTTTACCTCATGCCCAATGTATTTAATGTATTGATGTACAACTTCGTGCTTTAGAAGTTCATGCAACCTTCACTTCAGAACACATCATACAGGGTAACTTGAATTTGTTCCCAGGCTGTACTCACTTATTTGGCTCACAGTATACTGTTAAAATGGAATTTCACTTTGTCACTAATGCTCAATGGTGAAAGATTGGAAGCATTTTCTTTAAGAGGCTGTGCCCCTTCACATGACCTTGACCTCTGGGTGCACCATCCTGAGCACATCTTCATGTTCAGTACTTTAAGCTGAGCCCATCCTGAGCTTTTATGGATGCTGCATAGCGTAGGCATGGTTGATCACGTCACTGACCACTGGTGATCAACTTAACCTTCAGATTCCACTTCCATGGAAGTTGGAAGTGGGGCTCAAAGTTTCTACATCCCTTTTCCCCCAGTGACTAGCCCACATTTAGATCCTAAAGGGGGCACCAGTCCACTCATTGGCATAAAATTCACTTATTCCATAGATTAAGGATTATAAAAGTTGTGTCAAAAAACAATCTTGGAAGGGAAAACTAAATCCTCTAGCTTTACTTGCTTTTAGTTGACTTCAAAAGTCAGTTTGAGGACATGCAGCTGAGCAATATGTACCTTATGCTCTGGGTCAGATTCCTGTTCGACTTTAGACATTTTAATCATTTGAGGAATGTTTGAAGCTGGTAATGCAAAACTGATTACCCTTAAGTGTACGTCATCTCCAGGACTGAAGATGAGAATAAGATATTTAGAGTTAGAGGCATCATGATCAGATCAAGCCAGTTTCACAACATCCTGTTCCAGACCACTGAATAGGCTCCTAGCAATTTAGTCATTCAACTACACTGTCCTCATTCAAGCCCCCTTCTCTCCCTTTACCTAGGCAAAGGAGCACAAGTTCCAGGCTGAGTGAACATGTATTTGTTGACAATAGCTTTCCATCTTCTTTGGTTTGCTGGCTTTCCAAATAAATCTTTCACCCTGCCCCAGTGATTTGTCCCAAGTCACTGGCCTTTGAGCTGTGAGTGCATGATTGGGTTCACTAACAGCATTTAAGTCCTTTGGGGTCCAATATTCCTTTGATAAGACTCCCGAAGTCTGACTACTTTTCAGGAGCTCCACTTTTGCCTGCAGATGCCCAACGGGTAACTACAAGGATAAGAATGTGGCACCTCTACCTCCATTTTGTATGTAGATCCTTTGCTCCAAGTCATCTTGGATTCCAGGAACAGGTCTGATTGATAACATCTTGTGGCAAGTGGAAACTACCTCCCCAACCACCTAGGAAACTTATTGTGGAAAGGCCAAAACAATCCTGAGACGATGAAACAGACCACACCTGACCAAGATCACCTACTTTGCCAGCTATGCAAACCCAACCCTGGCTTTTTCTTCCAAAACCTCCAAGACCTTGTCAGTCCCTCCAAGACAGTACCCAGATGCTTGATCTGTCTTCCCCCTGTGACCACATTGAAGTTTCTTCCTAACTTCACTGCTTTTTCCTTTGGTCACTTGAGTGGCTGCACATGATTCCATATGACTCCCAGGGTCAGGCCTCTAGCCTAGCTAGGACTGATAACCAAAGAAAGCAGCCAAATTCTGCTCAACCCCTCAACAGTTACCCTTTCCAACTTCTAGCACTAGGTTTTTCTGTGACAGCGAACTTCACTGTTAACAGTGAGAAAATTCTGATTCTCATGTATTCCTCCAGTGACCTAAATCTGAGTAAGGACTAGGAACTAAGGATGGCAGAGACTAGGAAGGGACAAAGGCAGAACACACCATCTGACCTTATCACATCAGTGACTTTTCTAATAGAAAAGCGTGTGTCATGCGGCACGCTGCCGGGACTGGGTTAAGAGAAACATGGCGTAGGCTCAGCGATAAGAATTCTCCCCAAAAGACTCATGCTTCAGAAAAAGCATAAAGAGACTTCACAAAGGTGTGTTCTAGCTTCATCTTTCCATTGTCTTGACTGCAGAGTGCCCTTAGGCCAAGAGATCAACCAGAAAGACCTCAATTGATGCTCCTTCAAGACTACTGGAAGTCAAGGGGCAAAAGGGAGCCGTTTCTCACAGTAACACCAATTCAGTGTTTCAGGAGGTATGCCAGGTGTTCAGTTGAATTTTAGACATTAAAGCCTTTTAAGTTTTACATTGAATAGAAATGATCAAGAGGAATGAGATTGATATTCCCATAATAAATGGGGGTCCCTCTCATCAGGCTTTTGATCATCGGAGAGCTCAGGGCTGGGGCCATGGCTGCAAACAAACCCAGGCAACTCCAGAGGCACAGGAGGACCAAGTTCAACAAAGATCAGTACAAGGTTCTTATTCAGGCCTTTGAAAGGAACCGGTATCCAGGCATCGGTAGGAGAGAAGAACTAGCCAGGCTGACCCAGATACCTGAGCCTCGAATCCAGGTCTGGTTTCAGAATCGAAGAGCTAGAATACCAAAGAGAAGCAAGAGGAGCTCAGGCAGGAAGGCAGCCTGGGCACAGGTCCCTGTCCTAGGCCCAGCTCAGCCTGGGGTGTTTGCTTTCAACTGCTCAGGCCGGGAGGGCCTTCTGGGGACCCCGAGTGAGATGGACCATTTCTCCTGGGAATTGGAGCATGCTTCTGATCAAGCTGTCCTCCTGGGGCATGCTAGTATCCTAGATGTGAATGAGGCCCTTCCTGGCCTGGAGACTCCAGCCTGCATGTGGAGTGAGCCTTCAGAAGACCTCTTTGGCTCTCTTTCCTCTGTTGTCTGTCCTGATTCCCAACAGTTCTTCCCACAGCTGGATGCTGATGGTACTGGGACTCAAGTTTGTCTGGAGGCACCTGGGCGGCTGCTGCTGCCTGGGAACTGGACCCTGCATGCACAAGAGCAACATCATTGTTCTGGGGAGCTAGAGCCAGGAGTGGCATCTGGGTATCCGGAGCCCGAGGAGCAGCCACTCCTACTGTCCCCTCCCCAGAAGTTCTATCTGCATCCAGCTTCTTTTCCTGTGCTCTGGCCTCAACTACAGCCAGAGGAGGGGACCGCTAAGTGGGAGGAGTAATAGCTCCTTCTCTCAGGGGATCTGCATGGTGGCCTAGGGTGCCCATCCTCCAAGTGCACCCGCACTGCAGGCTGCTGCCACAGCAAAATGGAGAATGACCTAAGTGTCTGTCCATTAACGAGACAATGAACTTAGCCATGGGTCTACATTGTATCCTTTTCAACTTGGCATATTCAATTTTTCAAAGATTTGCTTACTCTGCTTGGGAAAGGCCTCCCAGACATATGTTGAGAAAACTGAAGAAATGTATATAGTGAAATGCAGGAAAACAAAGTAGGCAAAGGACCTAGGGGTTTTGCTTAGATGGGAGTAAGGATTTTTGAAAAATTCCCTCTTTTTATTAACTGCATACTCACAATGTCCTGCAAACTTGACTAGAGACAAGGGGCTCCAGGACAAGATGAAGACTGCTCTGTAGAAGTGCATTATCCTATAATTAATAAAGTACAATGATTTGTGCAAAAAATAGGGGTCCTTGTGGCTTGTGGTCACGTTTCCTGCAGTTGGATTTTCATGTGACAGTGTGGACTCTGGATAGTTTAGGAAACAGCTTAAGTTACTAGTGTTGGTAATATAAGTGATGCAGATTGTATAAAATGTGACCAGAGATAGTTTATGAAATCATTTTTAACACGTTACTAGTCCCATTGGTCATCATTTGACAGTTTCAGCCCTATATTAAAGCGTTCAGAAAATATTTGCAAATTCCTATTGGAAAATGGAAGTGCCTCATATTTGGTGTCCTATATTTGGGCCTTAAGGCACACCTCTGCCTGTAAGGAGATCAGACCCTTACTCTGGGCTTTCTCTTCTGGTTGAAGGGTCCCAAGGCTACTTTAAACCATAGCGTTTGTTTACTACAGCCAGTACTTGGGGTGGGGGGCAAGATGAACACCCCACAATTGAGGAAGAGTGTGTCTTGTTAGCTCCCATTAGCAATAGCTGCTGTAACATTCCACTTGAATTGCGCCTTCCTTTCAACACAACCCTGCCTTTGAGAGGAGGCTGTTGGGTAGCTTTGAAGTAATCCCAAACCCATTTCCTATGTGAGGCATATGGTTTGGCTGAAAATGTGGACTGGATTCTCCCCTTCCCTCATTGGGAATTTGGGGTCATCTCAGGAAGGCAATAGCTGAATGATACCCTAGCAGTTACTGGACTTAAGTTTGTGGAACACTAAGTGCTAAGAGCTGTGGCTGGCCACACTGTTGGCCACCTGTGGTAAGACCAAGGGCATCTGCAGACAGGGCGCATGTCAGCTGCTTCACCCTCAGTTTGGGTCACAGACTCTCACCCTCTGGCATCCAGAGACTGGATGTGTTTTCAGGGGTTTTAGCTCTTTTGGCCAACATCTCTTGATGTTTGGTACTTTGGATTTTTTCCTTTCCAGGTCTTCCATCCTTGACTGCCAGTAGGCTGCTAGTCTCAACTATGTTAATGTACCTCACCTGTCAAATGCACTCCCTGAGCTATGTTCTCATTCTCCAACTTTAAGCTTAGAGACTAAAAAATCCCATGACTATGAGCCACGACTCATGGCGTTGTACTCAGATCATTTTAACTACATGAAACAGGTCCAAATGTGAACAGGACTCTGCCCTCATCCTCTTAAAACTTGTCTTGATGTGACTTTGATGTAACTAATTCCCTGTGCTTTCCAAATCCAACTTCTCCCCCTAACATGTTCTCATTTCTCTTGCCTCAACTTTTCTTCCAGTGGTTCTTTCTCCTCAGCCTATTAGAACATTTGTTTCCCTCCTCTGGTTAAAAAAAAAGCCTTTGTTTCCTTCTGATAATTTCCTCAACCAGCTCCAAAAAGTTGGTGATACTAAGCTAACCTGAGGCCAATGTAGCCTGTCTACCAATAAAATCCATTGTACTATGCAGAGACATTAATGCTGGTAACTTCTGGTAAGTTGGCCCTCACTTGGCTATGCACATGTCAGGGTCCCTGTGACATGGCAAGACATGGAAAGAGCAAGTTCTCCAAACTGGACATGTGGTTGAGGCTCCTTCAAGCACAACTCTGCTTTTGCCATGTTGGCCTCATGTTTCTAAGTGGATGGATGGATATTTTAGTTTTAATTTTTACAGAGTAGGCAGGCACATTA
>PVHX01013935.1:0-52465 GCA_004024805.1 Geosciurus inauris | reverse complement strand
GACCTCTTACATATTAGGTAAGTCTCTACCACTGAGCTACATCCCCAGCCTCTTTATTCGTTGACTTATTTGTTTTTGCAGTAATGTGGATTGAACCAGTAATAGAACTCTACCACTGAGATACATTTTCAGCCCATTTTATATTTTTTATTTTGAGATAGGATCTTGCTAAATTGCAAACTTGTGATCCTCCTGCCTCGGCTTCCCAAGTAGCTGGGATACAGGCATGCGCCACCATGCCTGTCTCAATTAAACATGTATTTTTTACAAGAGTACTTCCCACTAGAATCTAGAACTCCCAGCACTAACTTGTCTTTCCTTTCTTTGAAATCAGGCCATTCCTAAAACAAAAAAAATAAATTTTTGTCTGGAAGAATAAGAAATTATTCCTTATAAGCAGATTTGAAAATATCAGAGTATGATTTTGTTTTTCTTCCAAACTCCTTTACCATGCTACTGTCTTTCTACTGCATCTCTCCTAGCATGATCTAGCCTGTTGCCTTTGTCCCCCTTCCTATCACACCCATATATTGTACCTCTGAGTTTTTGTTTCCTTGAAGACAATGAGAGGTTTTATTCACCATCATAGCCCTATTAGTTGGCACGATGCCAAGAATAAAATAGGTACCTAATAAGCCAGGAGTGGTGGCGCAAGCCTGTAATCCCAGCACTTAGGGAGGCTGAGACAAGATAATTGCGAGTTCAAAGCCAGCCTCAGCAACAGTGAGGCACTAAGCAACTCAGTGAGACCCTGTCTCTACATAAAACACAAAATAGGGCTGGGGATGTGGCTGGTCAAGTGCCCCTGAGTTCAATCCCCAGTACCAAAAAAAAAAATATATATATATATATATAGGTACCTAATAAATGTTCATTGAATAAATTTTGAAGGGCCTATATGACATTAAGAAGATAAGCAGAAAAATCAGGACTGCCTATGTAACAAAATATCCCCAAAATTGAACAAATTTTTTGCCATATGCACATCAGATAGAGCACTGATCTCCAGGATATATAAAGAACTAAAAAACTTAACACCAAAAAAAAAAAAAAAAAATCAATAAATGGGCCAAGGAGCTGAACAGAAATTTCTCAGAAGGTATACAATCAATCAACGAATATAGGAGAATATGTTCAACATATCTAGCCATTAGAAAAATGCAAATCAAAACTATTCTAAGATTTCATCTCATGCCAGTCAGAATGGCAGTTATCAAGAATGCAAACAACAACAAGTGTTGGCAAGGATGTGGAGGAAAAGGCACACTCATACATTGCTGGTGGGACTGCTAATCGGTGTAACCAATCTGGAAAGCAGTAGGGAGATTCCTTAGAAAACCTGGAATCACCATTTGACCTAGCTATCCCACTCCTTGGTCTATACCCAAAGGACTTAAAAACAGCATACTACACTAATGCAGCCACTTCAATGTTTATAGCAGCACAATTCACCATGAGAAAACCATGAAAAATAACCATGAGAAATAACCAATCACCATTGCCTTTGGAATCCATAACTCAGAATTGAGCACTGAAACCTGCCATTGTGTCCATGTGGCAAGTACTTATTCTCCCACCACCAATGCCTAAAGCTTGCAGTACCTATACCACCCTGCAGCTACTCTCTTAGGTTCAGGACATTTTTCAGGTTCCCCCAGTCACCCACTGCTGTGTCCACTTACTCTCATACAGTTTCCTAAAATTCTGTACCTTTGCCTTGTACTTGGATCTTCCCTCTTTATCTAGTTTCTTCCTACCAATTGTCCAATGCTCATTGATGATCTAGTAGGCATTTAAACTAATAAGAATAATGGATGTAAAATTAATTTAAAAACTGTATATGCATTAGTGAACATAAGGGAACAATATCTGGGTTCACTAATATAAAACTAAAATTTGTTTCCTTTAAAAAAATAATTTTTATAGCAAAACTTTGGTTCAAATCCATAGCATTAAAAGTTTTGTTAATACAGATCATGAAGGATATGGGCAATCGGCCCCAGGGAACTTCCCTTACTGTTCCCCTACCTGCCCTCCTGCCCCGCCCTACATGAGCCCATGACTAAAACTCTTCCCATGACCTAGCCTTGCTAAAACCCTATAAACCCAGACCCTGTTGCAGCCTGCCACCATTTTATCTCTCAAAAATGTGCCCCTTCCCATTGCTTAATAAGTCATCACTGATCCATTGAGGTCTGTCTCCAGTTATTTCTCTTTTTGTATTCCCATTTCATTTGCTTTCATTTGGTGCCAAAACCTGAGATGGAGGTGTGGGGGTTTGGGGCTCTGTATTTCTCCCTGTCCTAATGAACCTCTACCCCTTTCTCATATTTCCCTCACATTTCTCTTTCTCTCTATCTCAATCTCTCAATCTCTCTGTGTCTCTCTGCCTCATACTCAAAGAAGGAGGCCCTTCACGAGTCCTGGGCTAGATTTTTGTGGCCTTACTCCTACATGCATGGAGCAAGGATCTGTATCAGGTCCTTTATCGACAGTAGAGGCATCCTCCTTCTAACCTGTCATGAGCGGCACTATTAATAATTACTCAGAGGCGGATTGTCTTTAAATGCAAGCATATATTTGATCACACCAATCATCAAATATAAATAATTAATGCAAAAAGTGTTGGGTGTGCTGGAGCACCCCAACTAGCATTCAATGCACACTGATTAAACACTATAAGCAAGTCACACTATCCTAGGGCAATTAAACACTACAAGCAATTCACACAATCCTAGGGCAACAACAAGCCCCAAAATACCTCCAATGCCACGCAACTTCTCTTAGCCAAAGAGCAGGCATTGTGTTTGTCCGGTGGTTCTCTTTAGCCTGTAAGGGCAAAAAGATCAAAGTGGCAGCAAACCATGCAAGTCATTTCAGGCTTTTATTCAGGAATAGGATTCATCTGCGAAGGTGGTGGTGGTGGACCCATTTTCCTGGTGGAAAATGAGCCACTGAACAAAGAAAGGGACTGGGTTTTTATAGGTTTATGTTGGGAGGTGGCATAGTGGAGACATGCCAGTTTTCTTGGGCACTTAGGAATTTGGGGCTAGTTCCATAAATCAATGAAGTGGTCAGTTTTAGTGCCCAGGGATTCAGGCTCAGGGGTCAGGGTCCTGCAAGCTGAGGACTGAGTGTCTCCAGCCTGGTGGAGCACTCTTCCCTTATCTGCAATTAGTTTTAGGGAAACATTCATCAGGGGAAGGAGGGGTGTTAGCATAGAGCTATTTGCCTCTTCCCTCAAGCTACACTGTTTTCAATTCACATTACCTATTATAGTCAACTGCTGGACGTCAGGGAATGGTGGAGTTGATCCAGAGACAGACAGTAAGGGGCCAGTCTCACTCATGTCCTGGGAGCAAAAGCCCCCAATATGGCAGGACAAGCAGTTTACATACAGTTCCAAGTTGGTGGTGTAAACTGATGATTGGTTATGCCCAGTGAAAGTCAATGTCCATTGGTTATGTCCAGAGAAATGATATAATTGCAACTAGACATGTTCTTTGCATATGTCCATGGAACTGTGCTCCCTATCAATTGTAACCAGTCATTGCTAAGCATGCGTAGGGCTAGTGCCCCTCACACCTTCTTATCAATTGCAAGGAGACATGACTAAGCATGTCAATGGCTGCTGTTCTTTATGGCCAGAAATTTTATGAATCCCAGTATGTCCTGGCATGTCTGTGGCATATGCTCCTTATAGAACTCTATCTGTTCTGATTTCTTCCTGCTTTTATGTATTCAGACCTCAGGATCAGAAGCCACTTTCAGCCATTTTGTTCCCACATGCAACACGGGCCTTCTCATTCTTCAGAGAGGTCTCTTAGAGAAGTGCCCTGCCCAAGACCCTCAGCTTTTGGCTCATCTGGAGCCTAGGGGTCCTCCACCAATGGGATTGCAGGGCAGGATACCCTCGCATTTTCTGGTGGAATTCTGTCTGGTGATGGGAAACATCAAGGGACGCCTTGATCTTGACTGCCACCCCAGTCAAACCTCTCCAACATGGGGGCTAATCAGTCCATCCCACGGGACTCCCCCTTAGGTTGGCTCATTAAAAATTTCAAAATCCTCCACCTCCTTCTGACTTCAAAAGCAAATGCCTTACTAAGCTGAATACTCAGATCTGGCCCTAATCTAAATTAGGCAACCTAAGTCAATGGCCCAAATTTGGAATTGGGAACTTCGACCCCATAATCCTCCAAGACTTAGACAATTTCCTCCAACAAAATGGCAAATGGCCTGAGGTTCCTTACCTCCAAGCTTTCTTTTACCTTCACTCAATGCCCTCATTATTCCAACCTTGCTCTGCTCTACAACTAATTCTCACTGACTCCTTACTCCATAAGTCCCCTAGATCAGATCCTGACCCCCAGCCCTCTTCTCCATTTATTCCCCCTTACCCAGTTATTGGAAATGTCTTTCCTGACTTGCTTTAATTTCTTTTCTGTGGGAAGAATTTGGTGCATGGGGCAGAGGGAATCTTGAGACAACTGAAGGCAGCTGTCTAGTTCTGACCATACTGTCTGCCTTTAAACAGGGACCCATTAGGATAGATTCTCAAGATAGAGAGCTCCCTCACTTTAAAATTAGACTACCTTTTCTAGACTCTCATAAGACACATTTACCTCAGTACCCTGCTCATCTGGCAGAAAAAAGAAAGACTCACAGAAAGTCTGTCTCAGTTAATTAGAGTAAAACTACCCCTCATCTGTCCTAGTTCAGGAATCCAAATTTGTCCACTGTGACCTGCACAGCAAATGAACAGTCCATCGAGCACAGGCTGTGAGCCGGATTGTAAACATTAAAAGTTATGAGAAAAATAAAAGAAATAAAGACAAAGGACACAAAAAAATTCAGAAAGCGGGACTTGGTGGGTCGGTCAGCTAGATGGGTATGACCTTTCACAAAGAGTGAAGCTCCATGTGCTTTAATTTATATGAAAAAAATAATCAAAGGATTTATTGTGAGAAAATCTTCAAGGTAAACAAAAGTCAAAGTTGAGCAGGAACAGGCTAATTGGAGCTTATCTACTTGCGTGATAAGCTTATCTTCTCTAGCTCCGGACAGTTGGCACCTCAAGGCTATTGAAAGTACCCATAATTCTTCCACCCCAAGTCAGCAGGTATTTGAATTCAAAGCTATAGAACCCATAAATTCCATGCCAGGCATGGAATCTGCCCCATTAACAGTGACCACCTGCAAATGGGCATCTCTTTTAGCACCATGTCACAGAAAGATTCCCAGAAGTGGCAATGTCACTTGTCCAAGGCTATGGAGTTCAAAGCAAAGATTCATTTGTCACTCCTGACACAGATTATTTATTTTCTCTAGTGGAGACATCACCCAGAGCACTAACAGGCTTGTCTCCCAATTCAAATTGAGGAGCATGTAAGAAATTTTTAGGGAACAACTAGCTGGCAAATGTCCTCCCTTAAAATAAAATGGTTATTAAAAAGTCAGTTAGTATCCTCTGAGTGAGGCCCCAGCCAGAGGTCACGGAAGGAAAGACAGAAACTGCTGACCCCTAGAGGCTCTGGGATTGGGGGGCTGTCGCCAAAGAGAGAGTTTCCTCAGCACAGGCTTTCATGACTCTTTTTTTATTTTCATTCAGAGGGGAGCCTCATCCGCAAAAGTGGTAGTGGGGAATGACTTAATCACAGTTGAGATAAAGGAAATGCCTGCTAACTGTCTGCTTTCAATTTGGCCTGCTTACCAACTGGGGAAATGAGGAAAGGTCTCTGGAGGAAACATAAATTACCGGACCACATCCAAAAGGAAAAAAAAAATGGTTAAAATGCCCTATGTATGAGGCTTTTGCCTCTCACATTCAAAACAGCAGCTTCCCTCACTTAGTTTCTGACATATCTTTATCTCGCCAAGGCTTGCATTGAAATGTAAATCGTGGAGGCCTGCAGGGCTTGCAGGGAACCAATCTGGGACTGAAGAAAAGAAAGTGTCACTTTTAAACTCAAGCAATCTAATGATCTCATATATACAAGTATTCTTTACCTTGAGAATCTTTACCTAAGGATTTCATGACTCTCTCTCATAGTTTTGATATTTGAATTCACTGTAATCTGGGCCAAAAGTAAATTCTGATCTGATAAAGATATCTGATTAATTTACAAAGTTAAAGTGCTAACTGCTAAGTATAAAATCAAGTACTCTTAACTTACTGAATTCCATATGGTAATATATTTAAACATTATGTGTGTTTTCATAAATTGGTAAATGAAAAAAGGTTTAAGATTGCTTTGTCTACTTCACTGAAAACAAAGTTACTAAGAGTTAAAATTCTGTTAGGTGTAATTTATATGCACCTAATATATGTCTAAGAGGTTTCAGTTGGGCTTCAATTAAAGTACCATTAAACAAAGTATTTCATCTATTTTATCTAAATTTGTCTAAATTCAGAAATTTCATAAGGGTTGTTTCAGATTGAGTCAACAGCTAGGAAAGAGATACAGGAAAGTTCTAGGTATGAAACATATTTTAATATGGAAAGTAGAAGGAAAAAGAAATGTTTCTGGATAAGAAAGTTTGTTGTGTGATAAAGTAAAAAGTTGTAAAATGTCCAAGTAAGCTATAGAAGTTTTGTGGAGGGTAAATTTCAAAAAGATTGTACAACCAAGTTAGATATATATAATAGCACAAAATTATTTAACTCTTTTTCCTAAGGTCAAATATTAATGTGCTGATGTAAACCTAAGTTTGACCCTCTACGGGTTAAAATAATGAATAGCTCTTAAAACATTTATCTGCTCTTATCTAACAAGATAATTTCCTGTGTGTGTTAAGTTTTATTCTTTGAAGCAACTGGTCTTAAAGGAAATAGGGTTTGTACAATTCTGATTAAACAATGATTGTTATTTTAGAGTTACATTACAGATTCTGAACTTTAAGAGCTAAACTTGGTAAATTTAAAAACATCAGTGTAGGGCTAGGGTTGTAGCTCCATGGTAAAGTGCTTGCCTGGCATGTGTAAGGCATTGGGTTCAATCCTCTGCACCACATAAAAATAAATAAACAAATAAAATAAAGGTATTGTGTCCATCTACAACAAAAAAGAAAATATTTAAAAACAGTGTAATTGTGGTGATTTCAGAGTCTGGAATGAAGGATATAAACAATAGGCCCCAGGGAACTTCCCTTACTGTTCCCCTACTCATTCTCCTGTCCTGCCCTAAATGAGTCTACCACTGGTATTCCTCCCATGACGTGGCCCTGCTAAAACCCTATAAAACCCAGACCCTTGTTGCGGCTCGCCACAATTTTCCCTCTAGAAAATGTGCCCCTCCATTGCTTAATAAAGCTTCACTGATACATTGAGGTCTGTCTTCATTTCTTTTTCTTTTTGTATTCCCTTTCATTTGCTTTCAGATCACATAAAATGAGGCTTAACATATAAAATATTGCCCAGTGTTCTACTAACTTTTCATTTGAAAATTGTCTCTACAGACCTGTCACTTGGGTCAACCCTCTGGGTTCCACAAAATTCACCCCATGGAAGACTGGCCTCCCTCATGTATACCTGCTTCCTTTTGAGCTGATGATACCTGGGACTCATGATATTTGACACCTTGTTCTTCAGGAAGGGGGCTTGGACCAATGCTAAAACTTGACATAGTTTGAAGAGGAGAAAAGAAATCTATGGATAATGATAACTTAGATAACAGAAAAATAATTGTGAAACATCTGGAAACCTCATTCTACGTTCCATGAGAGCCTTAAAAACCATTCGAAGTAAGTCTTTAACCTTTACAACCGCAAATGCTCTACAATAATTTTCAGGAAGCTCTTTACCAATTGGCTCATTGTTTTTTATCATCCCAGAAGCAGCCTTGTCTGTTTCTTTTAGATATTTACAAGCTGAACGCCTTTGGGTCTAGAGTTTTCTACAGTCCTCTCTCATTAACTTTCTAGAAACTTTGAAAATAATAGTTGTTTTGAGCTCCTTTTATGACAAACAGCTGAAGTCCCAGCTGAGAGTCAACCACCCAATCCAGAGTCATACTGCTAACCTCACCCTTGGCTGTTGCCACATAGGGTCGTGGTTTTGCTCAAATTTGTCAGAGCTGTAATCACTGCACCTGCAGAACCAGCCTCTGAGCCAGTGGCAGCCCAAGGACGCAGGTGGCAATGACAGCTTTTGTTCTCCCTTGGTCACCTATCTTCTCTCCAGATGAAGGGTTCCTTCCTGAATGTTCACTTGCAAAACAGTGTCAGGATTTAGACTCCCAAACTCAGCACAAACATTTTCATTAGTCTCCCTTCTTAATTGTCACTCTCCAGCAGAGCAATAGAAGCTGCAAATTGCCCCTGGGGGAAAAAAATGAGTGACTCATTTGCAATTATCTTTCTGTAAAGACATTGTGCCTCTGTGCCATGAGTGAGGCAAAAGGCATTGGTCAATATCCAACAAATCAAAGTGTATCTGACAGAGTGCATATCCCCTCTTTAGTTTAAATTTTGACTTTAATATCATCATATTAATCTAAGTAACAATTCTCATAAGGAAGCCGGCAGGGATATACCACAGGGATGATACTAGTATGAACTTTCCACTTCCTTGGCTCTGCAATTCTGTTATTCTCTATAAAGACTGTATGTCTGAACATGTTTTAAATGAGGGTCAGATAGCAGAGGAATGGGTGGGAAGAAATGGGAGGAGAGTTTCTCTCCCTGTTATCATCCCAAGACTGCACTAGAGGAAGACACTGTGATCTGTACCCATCTGATACTCCTGTTTGATGAAACCTACTGTAAGGAGGGCCCCGCACCCCCCCACCCCCCCTCCCTACCCCCTGCAGCAAAGTCAGGGAAGTGCAGCATCAAGCCCCACCCAGGCAGACAGGAAGCATCTCTCCTCAGTGCAGGGGCTTCCATCCTCTAGGATTTGGACATTTTATAGAAATCCAGACTCTACTACTTTCTGGTTGCTGGTTTTGAGGGAAATGTTTTCATATTTGCAATTTTGCTTTGCAATGTATTGTGAGGAGAATAAAAATATAAGTGAGAGAAAGAGAAGAAGGGGCTGCGAAAAAGGCATAGTCCCCAAGGGCATATCCTTAAGGGCTCATTCCCGTCAAATAAGCCCCAATTCCTACAATTTCCACCATCTACCATTAGTCCATTCAATTATGAACTTATCAACCATTGATAAGATCAAAACCCTCATGATCCAATCACTTACAAAAAAAAACCCCTTACCTCTGAACATGGCTGCATTGGGTACCAAGCCTTCAATGCATGAGCCTTTGGGGAACATTTCAGATCTAAACTATAACAGATGTCTACACACACACACCTTATAGAGCTGCCCCAATGTATGACCCGATAAGAGAACCACTCAGGGAATGGGACTATGTGTACAACCATCATCTGGGTTGCTGCAGTATCTACGTGACTGTGCTAAGGTGCCATATAACACTGTCCTTACCCAGCATTTATTCAACCTAATTTTTACTAAATCTTGCCAACTTTTTACTCAACATCTCTATAGAAATGTGTGCATATGTAGGGTGCACAAATTTTGGGGGGGCAGGTTACTGGGGATTGAACTCATGGGCACTCAACCACTGAGCCACATCCCCAGCTCCGTTTTGTATTTTATTTAGAGACAGGGTCTCACTGAGTTGCTTAGCACCTCGCCATTGCTGAGGCTGGCTTTGAACTCTTGATCCTCCTGCCACAGCCTCCCGAGCCACTAGGATTACAGGCATGCCCCACCATGCCAGGCCAGGGTACACAAATTTAAAAATTTTACCTCCTAATCAGTATAGTGGATTTCTAAGATAGACAGGTGTTTTAGTCCATTTCTGTTGCTGTCATAGAATACCGAAGACTGTAATTTATAATGGACAGAAATGCTTTGGCTCAGAGTTCTGGAGACCAGGAAGTGCAAGCTCATGGCACAGGAATCTGCCAAAGGCCTTTCTGTTTTGTCATCTCATGGTGTAAGGCAAAGGGCAAGAGAGGGGGAGAATGAGAGCAATGGGAGGCTAGACTCACTTTTATAACAAATCTGCTCTCTCATTAACTAACCCATGTCCATACAACCAAGTTGCCTCTTCTTAAGCCCCACCTCACAGTGCTGCATTGAGGACCTTTCCAACACATGAACCTGGGGATACATTCAAACCATAACAACCATATATCAGCCCATTACTAGCTAATGTTTCTTTTTTTTTTTCTGATAAGGTATTTTATTTTATTTTTTGGTAACAGAGATGGAACCCAGGGGTGCTTAACCACTGAGCCACATCCCGAGCCCTTTTTAAAAATATTTTATTTAGAGACAGGGTCTTGCTAATTCGGCACCTCGCTAAGTTGCTGAGGCTATCTTTCAACTTGCAATCCTCCTGCGGTGCTGGGATTAAAGGCACATGCAACCACACCCAGCTTCATAGGGTTATTTAGATTCTAGTATTGTTTTACATCTCTCTCTTTTTTAATGCATTTCAAGTCATAGTACATATATAGAGCTCAATTTTCCATCTCTCTGTAAACAAGATAGTCACATCATTTGTGTCTTCATACATGTACCTAGGGTAGTGATGTCCATCTCATTCCACCATTTTTGCCACTCCCATTTCCCCCCCCCATATCCCCCTGTCCCATCCAAAATTCCTCCATTTCTCCCATGCTCCCCACCCCCACCCTCCTTATGTATCAACATCCACTAATCAGAGAGAACATTTGGCCTTTGGTTTTTTGGGATTGGCTTACTTCATTTAGCATGATGTTCTCCAATTCCATCCATTTACCTTCAAATGACATAATTTTATTCTCTTTTATTGCTGAGTAATATTCCATTGTGGATATATACCACAGTTTCTTTATTCATCCATCCATTGAAGGGCATCTGTTGCTTCCACAGTTTAGCGATTATGAATTGTGCTGCTATAAACATTGAAGTGGCTCCATTACTGTAGTATTTTTTTTTTAAATCTTTAGGGTATTGGCTATCCCAAATACAAGCCACAATAAGTGCTGGCGAGGATGTGGTGAAAAAGGCACACTCAAACATTACTGGTGGGACTGAAATTGGTGCAACCTATCTGGAAAGCAGTATGGAGATTCCTTTAAAAACTTGGAATGGAACCACTTTTGGACCCAGCTATTCCACTCCTCGGCCTATACCCTAGATTATGTTTCTTAACTTTTAGGCAATATCTCTTAGGAAATTTCAGGGCTCGTTTAAGGATCTTTTTTACGTACTCCACCTGGGAATCATTCCAGAATGGTCTGTTTTGTTCTAATCCACTTCTGCTCTGTAAGCAACCATGTCTGCTTATTTGAAAAATACCACTGCCCTGGATTTTAAAGTAATCAGTGGATCCTTCATCAGGAGATAAAATGAAAATGAAAATATATCAAGCCTATTGATACATGAATAGAACTTTTCAAATATTTTTTTACTTATGAAAAAGGAAAATACCAATTTAGAATTGCTTCAACAAAACAAATATATCTAAAACACATATATTTATTTTCTAAACAACAATTTATTTAATAGAACCCTAATTCCTAAGGTAAGAATTCAGAGGGAACTATTCCCATCATAAAATCACTGTACATTTCACTTAGGATTTTGTCATAATTTAATGGATGCCTCTTTTATCACATTTAAAATATTTAAGATATGAAATGAAAGGTAAAATATGATTTGCATCACAAAAGAACAAATCTGATCTGGCAAGGAAATCCGAAGTTTCCTTGGTTGGGATGTGGCAGTAGAAGAGAAGTGAGAAGCAGCCCAAGGGATCATTTGGGGATGATGAAGATGTTCTGCTTTCCTTCTGTCTTGACTGGACTTTCATGGGTACATATACTTGTCAAAACTCACTGAATTCATCATTTAAAATAAGTGTATTTTGTTGAACATAAATTATGCTTCTATAAATATGGTTAAAAAATCAAAAGTATGTGCATTTCAAAAATATATTTATTGTTCAAACCAAGATGTATCTTTAACTTAATTTTGAGAATCATACATAAAATCTTCAGCATGTTCCTGAATTCTTTCTACTTACGTTTTCATTTCTCTCCCTTTTTCTGCCATGTCCCATTACTGACCTCTACTGAGCTAAATAGATTTTACAAGAAAATTTAGAAGTCCTTAACCGGTTTTCTTTGTCGTACTTACTGTTCTTCCACAAATATATGCTTATTAAAATGATTACATCTGAGCAATGTGTCTCTCTTTGAATGTGGGCAACACACAGGATCAGAACAACTGTGAGTCCACTGATAGAGCTTAGTGGTCTTAAAACTTACCTTCCTTGCTGGGCATAGTAACGCACATCCATAATCCCAGCAGCTCTGGAGGCTGAGGCAGGAGAATTGCGAGTTCAAAGCCAGCCCCAGCAACTTTGTGAGGCCCTAAGCAACTCAACAAGACCCTGTCTCTAAATAAAATACAAAAAAGGGCTGGGGATGTGTCTCAGTGATTAAACATTTCTGGATTCAATCCCCAGTAGCAAAAATAAATAAAAAACAAATTCACCTGCCTTGGAGTACAGTCTTAGAATCATCCTCTCATCTCTTTCCTGAGAGATTTAAATTTTATGTTATGCTTTTAAATATATTTTCTGTCTTCAAAAATATTGAATAGGTTCTTATTGTCATTGTGTAAGTTTCTGCACACTTAATGGCTCAAAACAATAACAATTTATAATCTTACAGTTCCAGTTGTCAGTGGTCAGAAATGAGTTTTACGGGTTAAAATCCGAATTTTAGCAAAACATTTTACTTTGTGGAAGCTCCAAGAGGCCACCTGACTTATGACTCCTTCCTGCATTATCAAAGCACATCACTCCAACCTCTGCTTCCATTGTCACATCTCCATCTCCCACTCTGACACCCCTGCTGCCTCTCATAAAGATCCATGTGTATAATCCCAGCTGCTCAGGAGGCTGAGGCAGGAGGATCACGAGTTCAAAGGCAGCCTCAGCCACTTGGTGAGGCCCAAAGCAAATAAAATGCAAAAAATGGATGGGGATGTGGCTCAGTGGTTAAGACCCCTGGATTCAGTCCCTGGTACCAAAAAAATAAAAAATAAAAAAAGTCCATGTAATTAGTTTGGACCCACACAGGATAATTCAGGATAATCTTCCCATCTCAAGATCCTTAAATTAATCACACTTGCAAAATCTTTTCTTTTTGGTAAGGTATCATATTCACAGATTTAAAGCATAAGGACATGGATATCTTCAGAGGGTTATTCTACCTACCAAAGTATCCAAACATAATCAGCAATACATCTCTCTTTTAAATTAAGTGGACTGGACAACAAAAAACAAGCATCCCAACTAAAAAATGGGCAAAGGGCTTGAACAGACATTTCTCCCAAGAAGATAAGCCAAGAAGCACATAAAAGAATCCCCAATGTTGGGGCTGGGATTGTGGCTCAGTGGTAGAGCACTTGCCTCGCATGCGTGAGGCACTGGGTTTGATCCTCAGCACCACATAACAATAAAAATAAAATAAAGATATTGTGTCCATCTACAACTAAAAAATATTTAAAAAAAAATCCCCAATGTCATTAATCAAGAGGAAAATGCAAGTCAAAATTATAGTGAGATACCATTTCATATCTATCAGGATGACTATTGTAAAAAAATAAATAGAAGTATGGGCAAGGATATGGAGAAACTGAAACCTTCATACTTTGTTGATAGGAATGTGAATGAGGGCAGCCTCTGTGACAAGTAGTTCAATGGTTCCTCAATAAGTTAAACAGAAAATTATATGACTGGCAATTCAACTTCTATATGTACAACTAAAAGAACCCAAAACAGTTCATAGCACTACAATAGCAGAACAGTCACAAATGTCTCAACGGATGCGACAGAAATGTCTATCAATGGATGAATTGATAAACACAATGTTGTATATATATATGTGATGGAATATTATTCAGTCACAAAAAGTAATTCAGTGCTGACACATGTTATAATGTGGATGGATCTTGAAAACATTATACTAAAGTAATAAAGCCATATTAAAAATATCATGTACTGTATATTCTTATTTATTTGAAATATTCAGAATAAGCAAATTTAAATTTAAAGAAACAGACAGCAGATTAGTAGTCACCAGGGACTTGGGAGGGAGGGAATTAGGTGTAACTTATTAAAAAGCAAGGAGTTTCCATTAAAAGTAATAATAAATTATAGAAGTAGTGGTGATGATTTTTCAACTATACTAATGGCACTGAACTGTATATTTTAAAATAATTGAAATCATACATTTTGTGTTATGCATATTTTACCATAATTTTTAAAACCAAGTGGAATTTTGGGAGGTACGGGGGATTAAACCCAAGGGCCCTTTACCACTGAGCTACATCCCCAGCTATTTGTATTTTTTTATTTTGAGATAGAATCTCCCTAAATTACTGAGGTTCTTGCTAATTTGCAAAATCTGGCCTTGAACTTGTGATCCTCCTGCCTAAACTTCCCAAGTTGCTGGGATTACAGGCTTGTGCCACTGGGCCCAGCAATGTTTTTAATTCATGACTTTCAAAATCCCTTTTTACAAATATTTACATGCTAGTACTCTATTATTGCTCTTATTCACTTACAGTGTTTCAAACTTTAAGTCTTTTCTCCACACCTAAGCACAGTCTACTCAGCAGCCTGTAGGTGGGCCACTCAATCATGAAATGGGCTGTTTCCAGCTCCTAAACCTGAGCAAGGCTTCAGGGTCAGATCTTACTGTAACTCAGGTTATTTTACATGGTGCGTCACTAGGGTTCAGATGGCATTTTGATGAAACATCCCAAATCGTCAGGAATGCAAATGTCTGATTAGTAGGTAAGTAAGTAAAGATTGAGGGGCTGTCTAACTGGAGATCATCTTTGAAGTACCTTCCTTGCATTGAATGTAAACAGTGATTCTCAGCTGGTTTAGACTGGTCACCAACCCAGTAACCTGCCAAGTCATGTTTGCCACCCCATGTCCTTCAGGGTACAAATGAAAAGCTGCTTCTTGAAAATCTGACCTTGTATCTAAAATTTCGCAAAGTTGAGAGATTAAAAAATCATGACTATGCTTTCATAAGAAGTGGATAGAAATGATTTGGGGGTAAGATAAATGCTTTTCTGTGCTATGTGAACCCAAGTGGCTGAGTCTTTGGCAGAGGAAGCTAATTATCTCCATTTCACCATTAAGTAAGCAAAGCAGGGAAATCCAACTATTTTCCTTCTAACCCCAGGGCTTCACTTCAAGAAAATGCCTCTTCCAATATATAACTTGTGAACAATAGCAGGTTTATATTTGCAAGTAAACATTTGTAGAATAAATTAAAAATGTGGAAAATATTGAGCCTTACATCTCCCTTTGTAAGCCTGGCCATTCACATGAACATGTTATAGTCTCTGAGAATTCCTGCAATGGAGAAACTTGCTAGATATGGGTTAGCCTAGCATTTTGTTGGTAGAATTTATTAGAAGTAATATTGTTCTTGCTTTACAGAAAACTTAAAGAATGACATTTCTATAGGATTTACTCTTATTATAATTTCATGTATACATTAGTATTAATTTTTATCTTATAGCATGGGCCCATAGGTAGTAATATGGCCTACTATAGTTTATAACCCTAAAGTTCATCTTCATCAAGCCCCCAAATAATGTTCTGTGATACACCAGGGATGATGGCAAACAGGTGAATTTCACTAATACTGTGTGTTATGATTTGAATATGAAATGTCCCCCCAAAATTCCTGTGTTAATGCTGGATTGTTTACTGGATTGTGAGAGCCATCATCTTATCAGTCCATCCTAATCTGAGTTGACTGACTTGGTGGAAAACTGTAGGCAGGTGGGGCATGCCTGGAGGAGGTAGGTCACTGGGGGGATGTGCCCTGGAAGAGCGCACCTTCTCTGCAGGCTAAGTCTCTCTCTCTTTCTCTGCTTCCTGGATACCATGAGCTGAGCGGCTTTCCTCTACCACACCCTGGGCCATGGTATTCCGCTTCATCTCAGGCCCAGAGCAATGGAGTTAGCCAACCATGCACTGAACCTCTGAAACTATGAGCCAAAATTAACTGTTCCTGCTCTACCTATGTTGATCTCATCAGATATTTTGGTCACAGACGTGAAAAGCTGACTAACACACTGGGTATAAGAATATATTACTCTCATTAATTCTACCACTAATTGTATACCTGCTGGAGAGGGCAGGTATCCATAAACACAAAGAAAGAAACACATGCCCATTCTCTACAGAATTCTCCTGAACTATGTAATAAGGAGCAGTTTTACCACCAGAAATTGCAAGCTTGGAGGCATGTCACAGAGGAGAGTTTCTTCTGTGCAGATGGCTAAAGGGGACATTTACCTCAGGACTGACCTGCAGGAACCTTGAAATGGTGGCTGAGATCATCAAAGGAAAAGAGAAGCTGTGCCTCAATCCTATTCCATAGCAGTAGCTCCATTCTTTCCATCATGTGGAGGTGGAGGCCATCTCCTGGGTGGAGCAGGGCCTCCATCACTGTGGCAGAGGCTGACAGCAAATGGAGGGTTGGAGGGCACTGTATGTGTGAGTGTGCATCACAGGCGAGGCCTCAAACACACCTGCAGCATTATTATATGTTCCCTCCCTACTTTTCTTTGACTTTGTATATTTGGTTCACATAAATACTATGCATATTTTTCAGGTGCAGTGCGATATTTCAACACCTGTATACAGTGTGTACTGATCAAATCAGGTAATTAGCATTTCTATCTCCTTATCATTTCTTCATATCTGCAGCCTTTGACTTCTCCCTTCTAGTTCTTCATACAATATATAGCAAGTTATCATAAACTATCAACTCTCATGTTATGGAATACTGGAACTTACTCCTTCTATCTAAACATGTTTTAGATAGAAGCTCCAATTGTCCAAGCTCCTTCCCCCACTGTCTTACTCCTCTCAACCTCTAATAGTCAATATTCTACTCTCAGATGGACTTCTTTAGCTTCCACACATAGAACATGCAGTCTTTCTGGGTCTGGTATATTTTGCCTAACATAATATCTTCCAGTTCCCTCCATTTTGCTATACATAACAGGATTTCATTCTTCGTTATGGCTGAGTAATATTCCATTGTGTTCATATAGCACATTTTCTTTATCCACTCATAACAGCCACCTAGGTTGATTCCATATCTTGACCATTGTGAATAGTACTGCAACAGGCATCCTTCCTATTTCTCCTAACCCCATCCTTGATATAAATTTCTCTAATTGAAATGTAAAAATAATTGGTAACAGGAAGAAAAATTGTTAGGCCATTGTTAATAAGGATAGCCAAAAAAATATTTTTTCAGAATTGTCTGAATAAAATGAAATGTTCAGTTTTCTAATCTGCCACTCAATAATTCAGTAACCTGCTTCTTCTAAGAATTGTGCATGTAGAAATGAGTATTATAAGTAAAAAAAAAATCATATGGCTTATACATAAAGTTTGATTTAAACTGGATGGTAAGTTCATATGAGCTGCTAAAGGGCAACAACACAAAAAATATTTTAAGGCTCGTGAGATCATATATTCGTGATAATTTTATTTAAAATTAGCTCCTCAAAATGTGTTTTGTGACATCCAGGATGCCATAATAAACTTACAGAGATATTGCAGGACATTTTACATTTTCAAGGAAAACACAGTACTATTCAACACTGCTGGATACCCTGCAAAAGCTAGCTTGAGTTACTTCCCATTTTTAGTATTTGATTGCTCTACATTCCTTTAGATGTTATCATCTTTGCAAAGCCATGGTTTGTATACTTGCTCTGACAGACTGCAAGTCCCTTGACAATGATCCATGAAGAACAGAAAGTAAGGGTGGCATGTCCAATCGGATTTCTGTCTGGTTTCAGGTGCAACAGTCACTGCTGAGAACAAGAATTGTTTCTTATCTACCTTTGCACAACATGTGGTAAAATGCCTTGCCTACAGCAGGTGCTCCATGACTCTATGTGACATGGGATTATTGAATAATGCAATAGAAAGTAGCACAATTCTACAGAGCAGAGTTTTTACACTGCAGATACAACAGTGGTAAATGGATTTTTTGAAAGCACAGCACATTCTACCAAGTCAGCATGGAGTTGAAAAAAGGAAAATCCACCTAGTCTTTTCTGATCAATCTGAGATGCCATATAGTTCACAAAACTCCCCAAACTGTTGGAATCATGTATGCCAAAGAGTTCAGTAAGAGACAGAGAAATGGAACCACTAGTAAACCACACCAAGGTAAGAACAGAATAAAGGAAGTCCCAAGTTCCCAATATTTCAAATGTCCTATATGCCTGGAAAAAGAAGTCTTCTGGGGAAAGCCGTCAATAAAAACAGAACTGAGTACAATTACTGAGGGTCTCAGAGGCCACATGTCCCCACCCCTGTGAGTGGTAGAGGGAAAGGAGGGGAAGGGACATTGTTCAAAATCAAGAATTCAAGCTGTGTGTGAGTGACATCAGTAGCCACATCAACAATGGGCTGGGAGGGAAAGTATACAGGTAGGAGATGACCGGACAGCTCAGCGTGCTTGAGCTGAGGCTACCATGGTTATTGAGGAGAAGGATCTCAAAACAGATGGCCAACCCCACTTAGGTTACAGCCAGGTTAAGGCTGGGAGGACTGAGAGGGTCTGACCTCATGGCTACTATGCTCATTGTCCCCCCACATATGGGAAACAGACTACTGTGGACACTTGGAGGGACTTGGCTAGTACTCAAAGGAATGTCCTATCATTGTAATGGTTATATACATATTTCCATGCATTTTTATTGTACACCTAGAATCAGATGTATGATTTCACAATGTTATTTGTAGTAGGCAAGTGGAAGTAAATAAGCTTTGTGAATGCCCACCTGACACATAATACTTGGGCCCCCTGGGTATGTCTGAATTCATTAAGATGGCAGGTAAATGTTGGAAATTTGAGAAACATCAATTATGATAAACTGACCATGGCTTTTCACAGACTTCACAGGGTCTTATTATACAAAATTGTCTTAGCATTCGAAGTCTAGCTATGGGAGAAAGGTGTTTGTTTGCTGGTATGTCTTGGAGGAGGGCATTTGCTTGGGAAACTGCAAAGGAAATTCCATGTCCAGGCAAGTGCTGGCAAGTGTCCACAAGTGTCAAAGGAAAGAACCGTCCATAGGTGTGCATAGTAATTGCACCAGACTTTTGTATATTTTGATTATGTAATGTGGCTTAAGTCCAATAGGAAAAAAATCTTTCTTTAATCATAAATTATATAATTTGTTTGATCTTTCTTTTCTACCACAAGGAAGGGAAGAGTTTGACTTTATTAAGATAAGGTTATCATTCTAAAGGAATAATATAGTAATTAAATTCAAGATGAAAAAATATTGCCATAATTTTCTTCCCTAAAGCATGATCTCCAGAAAGAAATTTAAAAGCACAACATTTTGTGTTACTATTTTCCCACATTGATTTTTTGCAATTTCCAAAGAATTTCCTGTTTTCAGTGCTGCAATCTACTTATACCCTCCTCAGGGAAAATATGATCAAGGATTATTTCTTGGTAAGTACTCTGGATTTATTCCATTTTTTTATATTAAAAAATTCTGGAATAAATTCATTGGTAGATATTAGGTTTATTAAAGAGAACAAGTCTCTTTAACATGAACCTATACTGCATGCAGAACATGATAAAATACCATTGAAGTAGAAGATTAAAACAGAACTGTTATGAATTATTAAAGACCTCTGTGTGTACATGTATGCAGAGAAAACAAAAATAATCATAGTCAATTTTATAAATGTGGATTTTCTTGTTGTCTTCGAGAGCAGTGATTGATTTCAAGTTTTCTCATTTGCTGCTAGCTTTCCCCCCAAAAGAAAACAATACAGAAGAACCTTTGTTCACAAAATGAATTACTATTAAATTCATAAATCACAAATAAGTCCATGTCCCCAAAAGTTTGATTTATTAAACACAAAAAAACTATAACACCATCTCTAACTCCCAGTTCAAAGCATGTGAAAATTAAAAGCTGCAGCTCCCTACAGTGTTTACAAATATTAAAAAATTCACTCAACAGGTGAGCATGTGGACAAATGGAAGACATAAAACATGCTAGGACACATCATTGCCAACGTGGCAAGTTCCTGTGGGACACACATAGACGTAATTGGAACACGAATAAAATTATAAATGACAGATGATGAGAAATGAGCAGAGATTGCTGTGTGTGAGGACAATCAGGAAGGTTTCCTGGAAGAAGTGTCATTTAATCTGAACCCTAAGGATAAACATGACCTGAAGAAACAGAGACAGGTTGGAATAGAGACAAAATTCCAGACAGAGGAGCCAAATTAAGCAACGCAATAAGTATAGAAAAACATGGGATGGATAACCGTCAGAAAATAATGAAATCAATTTAGAAAAGCTGAATATTTATATATGCCAGATAGTATTACACACATCTTATCTATAGTATCTCATTTAATCCGTGCCCAAATCCATGAGGTGGATACTGTTGTTATCACGATGCTAAAATAAAGAAACCAGAATGCAGCTAGTGTAGCTAGTTTGAGGAGTTTGTTTGTGCTCGTTCTGCTAGGAAGGGACAAAGCTGGTGTCCCAGTTGGGGAAGGCTGACTTCAGAGCCTATATTCTTAATTGAAGCATCTTATTTTACCTCAAACTGAACCCTGCAACTTCTCCACAGTTGTGCCTTTTCCCCTGAATCCCTTATCTCAGTCAACCTCACCCCATTAACCCCAGGCTTATACTAGATTTGGGTGTCTTTCTTGGATGCTTCTATCCCCCTCACCTCCACACCCCATCAATTGCCAAATCTGAGTGTGTCCAAATCCCATGCATCTCTCAGATCTCCTAACTCTCTTCATCACCTCTGCCTCTGCTACAGTCCAGGTCATGTTCATTGGCCATCTGGGCTAATTAACAGCCTCCTAAGTGGCCCCTTGTTCTCTGGTCTTATTTCCTTCAGAGCCATTGTTCTCAAAGTATAGTCCTGGGACCAGCAGCCTCAGATTCTCCTAGGAGCTTGTTAGAAATGCAGATTCTCACCATCTCTCCAGACAGGATCAGAGGTGGTCCAGCAAGCCCTCTGGAGGATTCTGGCTTGCCCTGAAGATCGAGAACCAGTGCCTTAAATCATTTCTATGCATGGCAACCAGAATGTGTATTCTCAGATGTAAAGTAGATCAAGCCTTTTCTTCTGCTAATTAATTTTCACACATTTCAGCTTAAGTGCTCCTTCTTCAGAGAAATTGCTCTGCTGGATTAGTTGGATTTCTCTGTGCATTCCCTCCTCGCCCCCACACTTCCCATCAAAGCACTATCTCTTCAACTTGAATTGCTCATCTATTTCCTTATTATCTGCACTTTCTACAAAAGCTGGGCTGGAATTTGTCTTTCTCATCAACTTGTCCTCAGAACTTATTACAGACAATTACACTTTTATGGAATGTAATAATCATTCTTGGAAGAGAAGAAAGGAAAGATGGAGAAGGGAAAAAAATGACTGCTAAGGCCACACCCTGGAAAGCATGTATGTCAGCTTAAAAAATGAAAACTTCAGTAGATAATAGGAGTCTTTGAAGGTTTCTGAGCTAGGAACTAAAAATGGGGGAATTATTGAAGAGATCATATCACAGGCAGAAGATAAATCATTGGGCTGTCGTAGAAAGGGACGATCAGGCAGTATGAGGATAGGCAAGGATGTCCTCCACTTAGAAAATACCGAGGACCTTGAATGCAGGATGGGTTTTATGGGAAATGCAACAGAAATGGACCAATGTTTCTTGGCTTCTGCTTAGCTGTTCAGAGCTGTCCAGTGAAAATGCAGTGTTAGATTCCAAAGCCAGGTGAACAGAAAGATGGTGAGACTATTCGCAAAAATAATAAAAAAAAATATAGAGGATAAACTGAATTGTGTCTGAAGGAATGATGAGCTGAGGATGTGACATGTACAAAGCAACTGTTGGGTAGCTGGATGAGACTGGTGAAAATGTGGAAGGGGACTCAAAAGGTAGAGAGGCTTAAGGAGACAGACCTGGGATGCATCTATGGAGAGTGTGGAGTTAAAGCCACAGGAAAGCCTGTTGTCTGAGACAAGCAGAGATAAGTAAAAATAACCTGTAAACCCACCAATTAAAAAAATGAGTAAGTAGTATTCTCTACCTCAGTTCCACTCCCCAGGGGTAATTACACAGTGTTCTCAGTGTCCTCCAGGCCTGTTCCTTGGCCTATGCATATCTGCCCTATGGCTTCCTTTGGAATACAGTTCCCATCTCAGAAATCCACATGTTATAAATTCATTCTCCAAGAACTCCTAACAAACACTACTGCGCAATGGATGCCTTGGCTCGGAGGCATACATACCCATAATCATGGTTGTACAGAGGGAAACATGAAACATTTGTGTGCTTAGTTCACAGAACCAAAGTGCCTTCCTAAAATGCAATGTTCTTAAATCATGCACTCACATATTCAAATGTCAGTTTTTAACAGAGGAAAAGAATTCTAAGCATTATGTTAACTATGCATTAGAACACTTCAGCTGGCTGATTTATTATTCAATTTCAGTTGCTTTGCCTTTGAATAAGTATTCAAAATGAAAAATAACAAATTATATTAAGACACGTATAAAAGCTTTCATGAATGGAGCCTTTTCTTCTAGAAAAGAGGAATAAATATCAAGTGAGGATACTCAGATGTTTAAAGTGGGCTCAACTCCAGTCCTCATGAAAGTGGCCAATAAATCAGCTTCCAGGACAGGAGAGACAAAGGCCCTAAAGAACATTTCTAGTAATCCCAGCACTTAGGGAGGCTGAGACAGGAGAATCACAAGTTCAAAGCCAGCCTCAGCAACGGCAAGGCGCTAAGCAACTCAGTGAGACCCTGTCTCTACATAAAACACAAAATAGGGCTGGGGATGTGGCTCAGTGGTGGAGTGCCCCTGAGTTCAATCTTCAGTACCAAAAAAAAAAAAGAACATTTCTGCCCATTCAGATAAGAAGTCCCTAAATCTGTCTATTCTCAAGATTGCATCAAGGGAAACCACAAATATCAAAAATAAGGAGAGTTTATTTGTTCTAGTGGGTGATGAACAGTTAATGTCTGTCTGTCTGTTGGAATGTAATCTCAATGAGGATGGTTTTGTGTTGCCTTCTTTCGACTGTAATTCTAGACCTTAGTAGCAGTGCACAGAGTAGAGATGGATACAGATGGAATGACAGGATGAAGGAAGCCTCTCTATCTAGGTCTACTTTGAAAATCAGATGTAACCTTTAATTACATTCAGGTGTTTCAGACCTATTCTTACTGGTGGCTGTTCACACTCTTTGTGCCTCATTTTTCAAGGGCAAGAAGAAAGTCGTAATTTCCCTGGGAAATGTTCCTACTTATCTTAACGTTACCAGAGAGCTCTGCTAGACCTGTTTCTTGGAGGGTAACTTTCCAGGATTATTTTCAAAATTAAGAAATCAGTCAGCCACCTTTTTTGTTGTTGTTTAACAATCTTGATTGGCTCTGTTTTCCATTGTAGAATTAGGAAACAACTCATTCCATAACATAATGCACAATAAGTGTTCCAAGGGGCTGAACAAAAGAGGTGGACTTTAAAAAGAGAAGACTGAAGAAAGAGAAAACAAAAGAACAAAAATTCGATTGGTAATTTCAAAATCAATTCCCTTGAAAGGTAGTTGCAGAAGAATAAAAAAGTAACCAATTGATTAACAATGGGTTATTTCAGGTTACTTCTCTGTGTAAGGATTAAAGCACAGGGAACTTCTTTATCATGCCAATCAAAACTGGCCTGTTTGGGAAATTTGTCTGTTATCTCTCTAATCCTTATTTCTCAGATCAGATAAACAGTTTAGTTTCAGTTTGATGGTGAAAAACTTTAGCATAACTTTAGTGACTCCATCTTGATTTTTTTTTTTTTTTTAATTTTGTAGATGGACACAATGTCTTTATTTTATTGCTCTGTATGTGGTGCTGAGGATCGAACCCAGGGCCTCCCGCATGCGAGGCAAGCGCTCTACCGCTGAGCTACAATCCCAGCCCTCCATCTTGATTTTTAACGTGTTCTGTTGGGACCTGGTGCAGAAGATTGGTCAAAAATAATTTTCTCCTCTAATTTTTATCTAGCAATTACTTATACTCTCTTTTGGTAATTTTTATTTTAACAATACACCTCTCCGCAGCCTGAGCCAAAATTTAGGGCACTGGCCCTACTGGTTAGTGAATATCATTTTGGGTGTTAATACAGCATTAATAAGTTACAGTGTCCTCATGATCACACATTTCTTTGGGTCTTTGTCATTCCAACTAAAAAGAGCCCATTTGTCTTTCAACAGATGATTGCAAACATTGAAAATATTTGAGGATGCAGTGCAGTAGGAAAACTTCTATTATGATACAAAGAGGATAATACCAAAAGTTTGGAGCATGCTCCTTAGTCAGGGGCCCCATCAACCAAACCAGGTAAGACTGAACAGATCAGAGAGCCAGATAAGGAAGCTACCTATTTTAATTAAGCAGTTTATTAACTTTGGCAACTAATTCTCTACAATACCAGATGTATTTATGTGTGTGCAACAAGAAGTGTCAGCGATTGCAAAGATTCCTCCTTGTTTGGTTATTAGGGAGTAATTCAATCATCCAGCAATCAGGAATAGCTAAATTAGAGAAGGAAGTGCTACTTCTACAATACTAGTGCAATTATGAACAGTTGCATTAGGAATGTCGCTCAAGTTCTCCAGTGAATAGGTGCTCTAAAGGCTCTCTTAGGACCTGTAAAGATCTGAATTCTATATGATCGATCCAATACTCTGCCAAGTTATTTGCAGAAACTATGGATCGTGAATTCCTAATTAAAGTATTATCCTGCCAAATGAAAGAGGTTAGCAAAAACAAGAAAAAATTAAGAGGAATAGAGTCTTATCAATGGGAGCTTTATGCCAATAATGGTCATGAAAGAAGCTGTTCATAGCATGAAATCATCAATTTCTCCTTTGAATTTGTTGTCTGAAGGTATTTGGTTGTAACATCAGGCGTTTTGATGAACTCTGTATGACCCACAAAGCACTTCATTCCACATGTGCATCAGCATGGAGAGGCACACCACTTTTGTTAAACCTCTGACCAAATATTCATTTATTTTCTACTCCATCATTAATAGATTTTATTATTAGAAAGATATATAAATATCTAAAAATCTCTTTGGCATAGCAAAAGATGAGGTGTTGTATTTATTGTGCTTATTTTAGGAAGATAAGAGGGTTCCCATCTTTATTACATCAGAATTACTTTGGTGAAATTTTTCCTCAATAATCTGAGCAGCTTTTACAGAAAAAAATTTTAAAAAATATAGTCATTTACCAGTTACTTAAATATATTATATTTGACTTTATAATTTAAAAATCAAGGTTCATAAATATTTAATAACATAAAGTTAGAAAGCTGAGGGGTAGATAAGTGCATCTTGATCCATCTGTTTTCTCACAAGCTGACTCTCAGGCGAAAAAAAAAAGGATTGTTTTCAGTTATAAGTATTTAATTCTTAAACCAAAGCAAAAATTCTTAATCTTGCACTAGGTTATTATAGAAGATAATTGCTATGTAGGAATGGATTAAATTCTCACAGGAGTGTTCAAAGATGTGGCTAAAAACCACACAACCATCAGCACTTCAAATCATCTTAATCTATAAGAAATCATTTCTGTGTATTTCAGAATGCATTCTGAGATGCACAGTGGTTGAACTGCTTTATTCATTTTGTTTGTTTGTTTGTTTGAAAATTCTTATTTGTGCCCTCTCCCATTGCTAATGATCTTCTAAACTTATATTGCCTTTAAAGAACAAGAAAAACAGCCTGCTCACTGCATTAGCAGCACAAGGATAATCCGTCATAGCCAGTTCATGGGAGTTTTTAGGTCATTGCCACTTAACTAAGCCATTGCACAAATACATCTCAGTCAAGCATATATGAACAGTTGAGGGAGAGTCTTAGAAGAAGAAGTTTCAAGTCTTTTGTGGTTACATATGATATGAGTTTCAGGCTCACGTGTCTTCTCCAGCCGATGGACTCCATCTTGTGTCTACTGTAGAGTAACACCACAGAGAGGTGGCAGCCTCTTTTATACTACAGAGAGAGGCAGCCTCTTCTGGAACACATATTACTTTGTAAGGTAATTTCATTCATTTTATAAAATTTCATTTTGTTGTATTATGGCCTACTTTTAAAACAGATCACATTCAGTGCCATATGGAATTAAAGGGAGGTTGTTTGAATTGGGAGTTAGGTCATGAGTTCTGATGAAATGGACACAGGACCAGTTATGAGCTGTGCCTAGATACAAGCATGGCTCCACCATCTGTTTAGTGATAACTCTAGGAGAACCCCTTAGTTTCTCTAATCCTGCTTCCTCATCAATAAAGTGAGAGGTTTATAAAAAAGGAATTACTAATATGTTTTTCAGAGCCAATGTGTCATAAATATATTAAAGTGTTACAAAATGAAATATCCATAAAAGCATGCCAAACTGCTAAAAGAAACATGTTCCTTTATGAGCATCTTAAAAAATGAATGAACATGATATTCTCAAAAAGGAGCACCTTTATACAATTTAATTGAATTAATTCTCCATTTAAAAGTAAAACTGAATTAGTAATGGAATTTTCCAGATGATGTTTTCCCTGAAAATTTTGAGTGGAGTTTTTTAAAAAAATCCAGCTAAGATTTAATAAATAGTAGCCTCCATTGTTACTTTATTTTAATGAGTCTATAAAAGTTGAAGACATGAAGGTAGAGTATTAGAAAGTACAAATTCAATGTATCTATATAATAGTTGATAATGCTTCTTAAAATTTCCTGTTACCAAAGAAATCTACTTAGTTGTTACATGATGTAATCACTGGTGATAAAATTAGCCTGATTTAGGTCCCTTTTCTTCTGAAAGCATTATGTTCAATGTTCACCCAGACTCTGTTTTGTTGTCCTCAAGTATGAGTGTTTATAGCAGCTCAATTCACAATAGCTAAACTGTGGAACCAACCTAGATGCCCTTCGATAGATGACTGAATAAAGAAACTGTGGTATATATACACAATGGAATATTACTCAGCAATAAAAGAGAATAAAAAAAATTATGGCATTTGCAGGTAAATGGATGGAGTTGGAGAATATCATGCTAAGTGAAGTTGGCCAATCCCAAAAAACCAAATGCTGAATGTACTCATTGATGAGTGGATGCTGATCCATAATGTGGAGAAGGTCATGGGAACAATGGTGGAACTCTGTTCACAGGGGTGTAAGGAGGGAGGGGGCATGGGGAGAGTAAAGGTGGTGGAATATGATGGTCATCATAGCCCTAACTTTATGTATGACTGCATGTATGTTGTGATTCTATAAAACTTACAACTAGAGAATTGATATGTTACCCTCTATCTATGTACAATGAATCAAATTGCACTCTGTTATCATGTAAGCCAAAATAGAACAAATAAATAAATTAAATATGAAAAAAAAAGAAAGTGTATCTTCTCCAAAATCAGAGGAACTCAGTGGGAAAAGGATAGAGACACTAAGCATGAGTTTCAGCCCCATTCTTGTTATTAAATAACTTTGTGACCTCAGTGCATCAATTAATGTCTCTGAGTTTTCTTTCTCCTGATTTGCTAACAACACGGTACCTGGGAGATTAAATGACTTTAAAAGTGCCTCTGTGTCCTAAAACACTGTAGTAAAAACTTCTCTGGGATTCGATGAAATGTCTAACATGTTGTCATAGACTGAATGTTTGTATCCCCCAATATTCATGTGCTGAAATCCCAACCCCAGTGTGATGACATCAGGAAGTGGGGTCTTTGGGAGATGGTTAGGTTATGAAAGTGAGTATTTCATGAATAAAATTTGAAATTGGGGCTTTTATAAAAGAGACCCCAAAGAGTACTCTTGTCCCTTCATCATGTAAGACCATAGCAAGAAGTTAACATCTATGAACCAGGAAGCAGGCTCACAGCATATATCACAGCTGCTGGTGCCTTGATCTGGGACTTCGTAGGGTCTACAACTCTGAGAAAATTAATTTCTCTTGTTTAAGCCACCCAATTTGTGGCATCTTTGTTATAGCTGCCCAAATAAACTAATACAGATGTGTATCTTACTTCTTGCATCCAAATGTAACTTCCACATTTCTCAGAGTTCAAAGTAAGTCCTGGCAACATCTCATAGGAAAGACAAGACATTTCATAAAGGGTGTGTTTTGCAATATTTGCATTGAATTTCCATCCCCATCAATCTGCCAAGACAATATCTTCCTACATATACTCCTGAAAAATACCATTATGAGCAAGTAAAACGAATGTGTAGTATGCAAGACCACTGATAGAAAACACAGGTTTTAACTGAAAGGAAAGTGTAGCCACTGCATCCTGTGATTATTTATTCAATTATGAGGAATATATACATGTATATTTCATATGTATACTTTATATATTTCATATATTTATATATTTTACATATAGCTCATATACATTTAATATATATTTGTATATGTTTTGCACACATATTTATAAATGATTATATATATATTATTCAATAATTTATCAGGAGAATGTATGTATTCATTTATCAGAAAAGAGAGCACAGACAACAGTTAAATAAAAGAAGGCAGAACTTCCCAGCCTCAACTGGAGGCTTGGTCTTCTTTACCTAGGGACATGTTCAACACAGCACCTTTCAGATGTCTTAAACTTTGGTGAGTTTATATGAGTTCTAAAGTTTTCTTCTTACTATGCAATGTTAATCTGTGGGTCCCTTGATGTGCAGCATTTAAGACTCTAGAGACCACTCTCATTTGAGCACATTAGTAATAGGAGGTTTTACCAAGAGTTTGCAGTCCATTGAAAGCCAAAGGTAAAGAGGACTCAAACCAAGGCAAGAGACCAGGCTCACATCAATCCAAGAAGTCTACCAAACTGTATGTGAGACAGTTTTCTGGTGATTCAAAGATAGTGTGTGTTCCTTGAACAAGAAACAGATCTAAAGATGAACACCCCAAAATTTCACTGTTGTGTCAGTTGTCCTGAAGGGTCATTTTCAGTGAAGTATAAAAGCAATTTTTCTCCAATATATTTTCCAGAGGACTCAATCCCTGAAATACCATCAGAATAGTAAAGAACAGAATCCTCTTTTGTAGTGTAATACAGAATTTATAAGGATATGATCACTGCGTATCCCAGGAACAAGAATGCATATGAACAAAGGCACTGTCAAATCTCAGCTCCCTTTGTTTTGTACCATAAAATGTACCATCATTGTCTCTGTATCATAGAGCATTGAAATATTGTACTCTAGAAACAAAATATCCTTGTAGACAGCTATTTCTGATAGAAAACATCTATATCCCTGAGAACATAAAATTATTGTATCATATTAATATTTTAAATTTATACATGGTTAACAAAGAAAAGTCAACTTTCTTAACTCTCATCTTAATTTGGGCAACACAGAGCTTTCAAAATATGTTTGGAGAATGTAAAAAATAAATTTGTCTTTATTTCCTTCCATGTTACAAGTTTAAGGAGTTCATCTTTATGTTACCTGTAAATCACCCCAGAAAACAAAAGATAATTTAAGTTTAAAGGGCATAGTTTGAACTTTGTCAATTTGGAGACTAAATATGGGAAAGCAAATTGAGAAGTGTTGTCAAAAGAGACAAAATATAAACATAAATCATAATATCAAAGACAAAATAGAGTAATAAGCAGTATTTTGAAAACACACAGAAGGTAAAAATAATTCTTAGAAATTTACCTTTTTCTCAAACATAAGGAATTTTTATAAAAATGCTTCTGTGTATGACAAGTCACAGTGTTGGAAAAATATTTTGAGAAAAAAGACAGAATAACACTGTCACTTACAAGAAAAAAAAACCCTCGTATTCTAATTACACTACTTTTAATATCATTATTATGCAATTTCCAGTGAAGAGTACATGAGCCCTCTTCCTTATGAATAACTCTTTTAACATTGAAACAACTATGTCAAAACACAAAATAAAAACACAACAAAATGTGTAACACAATTCAGTATTTTCTTCAATAGTATCATACTTAGTATTAGAAATCTATAGCACCATCTTCTTTTGATATTTTACATTTCCAGTATGTCCTCAAGTTTCTTTTATTATAATTATTTATTAACTTTTAACATAATCTAAAGATGTCTTTTTTCCTCTAAACATACCAAATGTATAACCAAACAGATGATGAAATTAAAGCTATTAACTTTAATAACTATATAATTATCAACATACTAAACTTAAAAATATATAACATATGCCTAATGAAATTTCCCATCTGAATAATTAATAATGATTTCCTTAAGAGAAAACATAACATTTAGTTACCATCTTGCCTGTCCATTTGTATTTTTCTATAATTATAGTACCTACTATATACCCAGCCATTTATATTAATTATAACATTTAACCAAAATAATCAATTTTTGTTTTGCTGTACCCAAGAAAAAACTAGAAATTTTTCCACAAATTTTTATACCATCTTAATAAATTCAAGCTATATATTTACATTCATATGCATGTTGTTCAAAGACACTTAAATGCCTTGTTGATCCGTAGCATTCTGTATATGAAGATCAGGAACAAGGGAAACCCAAAACAATGTCTTGTGAAATAATGCCTCAAATAATATTTGTTCTTTTCATTCTTATTTAGAAATAGTTAAGGTATACAATGTTACTTATTAATAAGCTTAAATTAACATTAGTCTTAGGTCCAAAGCCTAAATGTTCAGAAATTGAAAACTATAATAACATCGAGACCCTATGATTTGCAGCATAACAAGAATTTACAATAGTAGATATCCAAGACACTCATAATTACAATTTCATTGGACTAAGAACACTTTTACATTTTTCACCTTACAAAAATTGTGGATATAATAATAATTTATGGGGTTCATAAAACTAATACTTTTTTTTCCAATTTTAATCATAAGACATTATATTCAGATCTTAACTAAAATATTGGGCTGGCATTTTTTACATAATAATAAGTTAGATAAAAACATAGTTTTTATAAACTAAAATTAAATTACTTGTAGTTGGTAAAAGCGTTTTCTTTTTCATACAAATGAACCTCTGTAAGACATATCAAACATTTATGACCTATTAATCTCCAAAGTTTCCCAAGAGAAGTTAAAAATGAAGAGGAAAGAAAGAAAAAATGAGAAGCTGGCTTCAAATATGAAATCATCACCATGGAAAAGCCAATTATCCTCCAGTATACAAGGAAAGGAAAGGCCAGGATGGAAGAAGGACCATTGTATCATTTTTCAGCTCTGAACTCACACTTACACACACTTGCATACACACCCTGTGGTGTATGCATGCACGTCCTCACACACACACACCATTACACAGGCACATGATAAAGAAAGCAAGAAGTCTCCTATTTTAAATGAATCATCTTTCTTTTAAAAGGACAATGCAGATAGTCTCCTCCTGAGGTTTTCTTCCCTTTTTTATTTTAATGTACATCTCTGAGAGATAATGATGTCTGTGTCAGAAATTTCTCAAAGTGGTTTTTACAATTTCACTTTGACCCCGGTGGAATCCTGATAGAGAGATATGCACTTAAGTTAAATCTCTAAGGGAGCAGATGTTTGTGCCAAAAGGCCACACATGAGGAAGATCCCAAGAAAAATGCTGCAGACAGTAAGAATGGTTCTTGTGCAACTTCTAAACTCTAGTATATGGCCACAAACAAGTCACACCCAACAGTGACCAGAAGAAACCAAACAAAATATTTGTTTTGTTTTGGATCTGGAATGTCCCCCAAAAGCTCAAGTGTCAAAGATTTGGTCCCCAATGTGGCAATGTCCAGAGGTCAAGCTTTTAGAAAGTGATTGGTTCATGAGTATTCTAACCTCATCAGTAGATTTATCCATGATGGATTAATAATTTGAATGGAGTACTGGAAGGAGGTAGACACTGTAGGCCAGTGGGACATGTTGGAGGCAGTAGGTCACTGGAGGTGTGCCCTTGGGGACCATATCTTGTCTCTGGCTCCTGGCTCCTTTCTCTCTCTCCCCTTAACCTGCTTCCTGCATCTGTGCTGCCTGACCTCAGGCCCAAAGCAAGGGAGCCAGCCAATCATGGACTGATGGAAACCATGAACCAAAATAAGCCACTCCTCTTCTAAGCTATTTTTGTCAGGTAGTTTGGTCACAGAGATGAAAAGGTAATACTGCATTTTTTTAAAACATAAAGATAAGATTGAGGAAAGTTCTTTCAAGATTTTGAACAGGTAGCCAAAGCCAAAGTTGGTCCAAAGAACCTCAGTCTGATGCAACCTGAATTCGAGTGCCTGCAGGAGTCTGAAAGATGGATGGACAGAGCCTGTGCCTGTCCCTCCCTCCATACTTCCTCCTATGGACTCACAGAAGATGAGGAGGGTGAATGGTGAAACACAACAGATGTACTAGTATCTAGGCAGTTTTTCACCAGTGATAACAAATTTAAAATTTAATCAGATAAGGAGAAGTTTCTTAAAATTATTCCTTAGTCCTAGAAAACAATATAAATGTATTTAAAATAAACTCAGCAAAGCAAATGAGATGTAAGCAAGGTCCCTTCTATCTCACAGGTGGAGAGGTTCTTGAGAAGAAGGCCCATGGTAGTGCCGTCTGCTGACTTGGGAATCTCAAGCTTCAAACATCATGGGAGACTTTAGTGAATCTCAATGAAACTTTAAGGGCTGTTGACTGCTGACTCCCCAAGATACCACCAGAAAAAAAAAATGTTGCTCAAGCCAAGCTGAGTTTATTAAGCTAACTGCAGTAAGAAAATTGACTTGAGAGAGAGTCTTGGTAGTAAACTGGAGGGTTGAAGACAGAGGAGGATATTTATAGCATTTGAAGTTCTGGGTTAAGCGACATTCTGCAAAGCAAGAATCTATTTGGGACTGAGAAGAGTTTCTGTCATCACACATTTGAATGAGTGTATATAATGAAAAGAGTGTCTTATAGGCTAATGATGAATAAGCTGCTAGTCTTGATAAATAATCAATTTGACTTGTTTAGTCCTATCTTCCAGGAGTAGTTATTTCCTGGACCAAGTGGCTAAGATATTTTTACCTGGGTTCAGTATCATTTCCCTTGCTTACTTATGGAATTGTTTAGCACAGGGACAAAACTCTGTTGGTTTGGTTTTCATAATATGCACCAAGGTAAAGGTTACAAGTATAGGATTTGGAGGTTGTTATAGTTAGATCTAGAAATGTCCCCCAAACGTCCATGTGGTAAAAACTCAGTCCCTGGCATGGCACAATTAGGAGGCTGTAAATACTTTAGGAGGTGAAGCCAAGTAGGAGGTCCTGGGGTCACTGGGGCCATGCCCCCTAAGTGATAGTAAGACCCAAGTCCCTTCCTGTTTCTCTCTTTCACACCCCAGCCTCTATGAGATGAATATTTTCTCTTCCAAGTGCTCCGGCTGTGATGCACTGTGTCACTGCAGGCCCAAAGCAACAACACCAGCTGATCATGGACTAGAACCTAAAACTATTAGCCCATAGAACCCATTTCTCTTTATAAGTTGATTATCTCAGTGTTTATGGTTTTGACATGAGGTCAGAACTCCTGCGTTAATGCAGGACTATTCATAAATGAAATGAATGAATTATTAAAACTATAATCAGTCCATCCTAGTTTGAATGGACTGGCTGGGTGGTAACTTTAGGCAGATGAGGTATAGAAGAGGGAAGTGGGTCACTGGGGGAATATCCTGGAAGGGTTCTTCTTCCTTATGGCCCCTTCCCTCCTTGCTTCCTGGCTGCTCTGAACAATAGAACAGCACTCCTCTACCACACCCTTCCACCATGAAGTTCTGCCTCAGCTGGGGCCCAGAGCAATGGCGTTGGCCCAGCATGGCCTGAACTTCTGGAACAGAGAGGCCAAATAAATTTTACCTCCTCTAAGTTTTTCTTATCAGGTATCTTGGTCAGAGCACTCAACACAAAGTTACCTAACACTTAGGTATCTGTTATAGTGTTATATTTACACACACATGTTCTGCCTATTTTCAAATCTCAGCTCCTTAGTTTACTAGTTGAATGACTAGACCTGCTGAATTACCTGTTCTTAGTCTCTCTTTTCTCAACTGCTTAATTATAGCAAATATTTATTGACCTATTCCCATTTTCATTATAATATATATTTATTGACATCTCCAGATACTCTTTTAAATATTTATTTTAATCATTTACAATAGCATAATGAAGAAAACACACTAACTCTTTTTGCCAAATGAGGGAAAAAAAGCAGGGAAGTGAAATAACTTTTCTATCATGACAGAGCAAGAAATTGAAAGGGCCATGATTTGGGCCCTGGACAACCTCAGAGATGTTACAGCTTATCACTGTGTTACACTGCTTTCTACAGGTTCATTGGGAAGATTCAATGAGCTATGCCATATACAACACTTACTCCCTAGCACATAATAAATTATCAGTGTTTGCTTCTACCATTGAATTGTTAAGATGAAAACTCAGTAGAAGTAGAGTTAAGAAAAATGGGACATAGGGATTGTACTTTTTAAAATTTGGGGATTTATTAAGGTGCAAAATGTAAAGATCATGAATTTTCTGTCAGAGAAAAAAACATTTTCCCTGTAAAATACAAACTGGTAGCATGCAATACATTAGAGTTCTCTTTGCACAGAATGGTCAGAGATTACAAGACTCAACAGGATACACCATTCTGCTGCCCCTACCTGAGAGATCTGAAAGTATCAGTTATAAACCTGGGATGCACCAGTGCATTCTCTCCATGTTTTTAACTCTTGGTTCTAAACTATGTCTCCCAAGTATTGTGAAGACCTACTGGCTGGAGAAGTGAATAAATGCCTTCTCTGTCAAAGAGGTTCCACCCAAAGCCACAAGTCTCAGATATCAAAGGGATCTTGTGGTCCTATAGAGGATGTCTGTGACTCTATGGTGGAACAACATACTCAAATACTAATAGTGAAAAGATATTGAGGGACTTCTGTATAAAATGTCCTCTGAAATGCCTGTGTTTACTAACTCATTTAGCACTCACGCAACCCTATGAGACAGGAAATGTTCTTGTATTTACCACTGTAAAGAAAAAATAAACAAAGATACAATGAATTTACTTACTTACCTTGAGTTAGAGAGGTAAAACACAGAGTTTTGGATGACTTTAGGATGATTCTATCATAACTGGGCACAGCTCAACTAGACTCCTGCTAGTATGGCTTCATGCTCTATTAAAGAAGCGACTTCCTATCGGCCATGCCCTATATCAGCCAAAAGAGCAGGGAAAGGATGGCAGCCAGTCTGCTTCTGTTTGTTCTGAGAATAGGGTAGCCACATTGAAGCAGAGTCTTAAATATATAGTCAGGAGTGACAAAATTTGAAACAGATGTTAGCAGAAAGAAAAGGGGAGAGGCACCATTATAATTACACTTGGCAGTGCTTTTTAAGTGGCATATGTTCAGTTAAATATAGAGGGGTTTGCTGCAAGCCATGAGGACAAAGCTCAACCAGGGATCAGAAAGTTCCCTATCAAGGAAAATTTAGAGCAGTGGGGAAAACTACAAAGAAAAATATAAAAGTGAAAGTCTTTGTGAAAATAAACTAGAGGAAAAGTAAGCCAGAGGGATAGAGCTGGCATATGGAAAGTATAAGATGATTGACTAATGGTCAATAAAATCATTGCTCTAACAGGAATTTTGTCATCAAATGATTAATTATCTTCTTTGAAAACAAAACAAAATAAAAGGAGGGAGGTGCTCTGTCCCTAATGGGTGGCAGGTATTTTAGAGTGGAGCATAGAGTAGGTAGGATTGTGACTGGCAAAAAGAAAAGCCTGATGTGCTGAAGAATCCTTCCAAGATCTGGTCAGGATGGGCTTGTGGAAATCTGGTGAATAATGATAAGAAATGGAATGTGCTGCTACCTCTTTCCAGATGTGTAGATAAACCTTCTTTGGGGTAGAGGCTGAGCTCTGGATGGGTGACAGCTGGAACTCAGGCTTTAGAGCAGGAAGGAACCTACTGTATCCAGAGGAGGGGAAAAGGGAGAGGAATTTGACTTTGGTGCAGAATCCAGAGGCAGAAGGAAAGAACTCCAGAGAGGGGTGGGAGAGAAAGACCAAAAAAAGCAGCCCTGGTGGCCAAAACCAAGAGGTGACTTTACTATGGGGGTTGTTACACTGTTCCCACACAGGGACTGAAGTTACACCTCCACCATCCCCTGGGAGAAATCCTCAGAAAGTATTTCAGTTCTTACTCCAGCACACCCTTCTGGTGCCCCAACACACTCCAGGGTCCAAGCACTCTTGGAAAATTCTGTGAGTGCTTAGACACACTTCTGGTCCAGGCCATCTAGGAAACAGGGCAGTCCACTCAGCCTGCATGGGACCCAGAGCCAGGTGATAAAGGACCTGTCATGAACAATTCCTGGAGACATTGTACACATATTGCAGAACTCCTGCCAGAACGGAGCCTTGTTGTCTATGGTAGTGGCCTTGATAAAAAGCCATTTGATTTTTCCTCCTTTTGTGATTCAAGCTCCTGCTCCCTAACCCCAGCTTCCTGAGATCATCCCCAAGATGAACTCCTTGTGTTGAATTCTTGTCTCAGTAAGCTTTGAGTAATCAAAACTAAGCCAGTCCCCATTGTATTTGTGTGAATCAAATCTTCACTTCATGAGCAGAGCACTGAGTCTTGGGTTCAACCTGACAAAAACAAATCAAATAGAAGCAGAGTCTCCTGGAGAAGAGGATGCTGTTACCTGAGTGACTCTGGACCTTGCTGTCAAAGATCACAATTTCCCCACTCGGTACATAGCTCAGTGGTAGAGTGCATATTTAGCAAGTGGAAGGCCTTGGCTTCTGTTTTAGTCAGCTTTTATTGCCACTGTGAGTGAAGGACCCAACCAGAACAATTTTATAGGAGGAAATGTTTATTTAAAGGCTCACAGTTTCAGAGGTCTCAATCCTCAGGGCTCCAAGTGAGGCAGGAGCAACATGGGGGCAAAGTGTGTCAGAGGGAAGCAGCTCACATGATGCTCAGAAGCAGAAAAAGAGGTTCCACTAGCCAGGTAAAAATATATACCCCAAAGCCAAGCCAGTTCCCACCTCCTCCAGTCATACCCTACCACTTCAGTTACCACCCAGTTAATCCCTATCAGAGGATTAATTCACTGCTTAGATTAAGGCTATAGCTCCAATCATTTCTCATTCAAACCTTCTTGCATTGTCTGACATGTGGGCTTTTGCCCAAACCATAACAGTTTCCATCTCCAACATGGGAGGGTGGTCCATAGATCCCTGTTTTCTACTCCTTTAGCCTTCCTTTCTTTAACTCTCTCTACTTCTCCCTCAGAGCATCTGGCTGCCTCATTTCCCTGTGTTCTACTAGTAATGATACTAACTACATCAACAGTCCAGTTAAAATCGGGCAAATGACTCAAATAAACACATTGCAAAGGACAACAAACAAATTGCCAATAAACAGAAAAATTGCTCAGCATCATTCGTCATTAGAGAAATGGAAATTAAGATCACAAGGGAAAAACCAGTAAAACTCACTAGAGTGGCAACAATGAAAAAAATGATAACAGCATCTAATGCTGATCTGAGTGTGGAGCAACTGTTGGAGGGAAGGCAAAATGCAACAACTACTTTAGAATACAGTTTGGCAGTTTTATATGAAACCAAACAATAGTTCAGCAATTACACCTGAGAAGTCTTCCTCAAGAAGTATGAAAACATATGACCATGAAAAGATCTGAACGGAAATATTTATAACACCTTTATTCTTAGTACATGAAACTGAAAGTAGTCCATGAAGGGAACAGAAAAACAAAGTATAGCATATGTGTGGCTACTCAGTAACAAAAGGGACAACCCACTGATACACACAACATAGGGGAGTATGTAAAAAAGCATGTTAAGCAAAAGGAGCCCTATACACATTCTATTTATATGCAGCCTTGGAACATACAAAATGAATCTACACTGTTGGGTCAATGAAAAATAACTATTGCCTTGTTGTGGGTGCCGATTAACTAGAAAGGTTAAAAGAACTTTCTAGTGTAAAAACAAATGTTACATTACTTCATTGGGGTTTTGAGTTACACAGCTTTATGCATCAAACTCCACAGGATGGTGCATTTAAGATTTGGGCATTTTATCTTATGTAAATTTTACCTCAAAGAGAAAGAAAAATAAATAAGTAAATGAAGACCTCTAACTGTTGACACATGTGATTAAGTATTTAGTAGGAAAGTCCCAATGTCTACAACCTACTATGAATCACATTAAAAATAGAAGCATGGGAGAATGTGAATTGTAGGATCTTTCAACTTTTTGATAGGTTTGAAACTTTTCGTAATCTGATGCTCAAAATATCAGGAATGAAGACAAATAAAGAATAGCTACTTTTATTGTAAAAATTCTTTAGGCTTTTCTCCCTATTAACATCATCATATCTTAATTTTTAATCCTCTCAACACCTGATGGATAAACATAACTATGCTCATTACCATCAGAAGAGAAAAAATGAATATCTAGAGAAGTTAAACTCATTTTCCCAAGATCAAATGGCAGAAAATGAAATGGTACAATCACTTGGAAACCAGTTTGGCAGTTTTATATAAAACTATATACATACTGACAGCAATTAAACTCAAGAAATCTTCCCAAAAGAAATGAAAACATATATCCACTGAAAGACTTGTTTAAGAAGGCTTATAGTAGCTTTATTTGTGTATGGGATTCAAATCCAGGTCTTTCTGACTCCAGAGTTTATACTCTTATCTGTTATGATATACTAGTGAAAAAAAAAAAGGGCCATGGTTTCTCTCATTTAGGTAGTACACCAGATCAGTATTTATTAAAGAATGTATTTTTCTCTGCCTTTCTTGGCTCTGAATGTCTTCAGTGGTGCTAGAACACCAGGCTAAGGGTGAAGAATCAGAGCCAAGGAGATGAGATGCCATCCACCAGCCTTGAAGAATGAGAAGGGCAAGCCAGTAGCACACTCTCTTGGACCCAAGGAAGCAAAGGCAGAACAAAGGTTGGCAGCAGGGCCCTAGGAGAACCTGCCCACGAGTCCACACACAGGCCAACAGAGTTATAAAATCCTGAGATCAGCAAAAGACCATTCCAAGAGGATATTAAATACACATCCACTTTCTTTAGCCAATCTATAGTTTAAGATAAGAAACTGGGCCAGAAAACAAGACTTAGGGCCTTAAGTTTTTTGTTTGTTGGTTTTGTTTTGCTTTTAAGAGACTTTATTGTTTAGAAATGTTTTAAGTTTACAACAAAACTGGGCACGAAGTACAGAGAATTTGCTTTCCCCCACTTTAGCATAGCCTTCCCTATGATCAAAGTCCCTCACCCAACTGGTACATTTGTCACAATTGATGAACCTCCATCAACACATCAGTACCACTCAGTCCATGGTTTGCATTATGGGTCTCCCTTGGTACTGAACATTCCAGGACTTCTGAAAAATGTGCATGACAGGTAGCCCTCGTTACAGTAGCACACATAGCAATTTCTCTGTTTTAAACAGTCTCTGTGCTCCACGTCCCAGCCTTCCCTCCCATCACACTGTTGGCAACCACTAATCTTTTTACTGTCTGCATAGTTTTTCCTTTTCCAGAATGTCATATAGCTGTGCTCATACAGGATGTGATCTTTTCGTATTGGCCTCTTTCATGTAGTGGGTATGCATTTAGGTTTCCTCCGTGTCTTTTCATGGTTTGATAGCTCTTTTTTTTGGAATATTGAAATAATATCCCATTGTCTAAATGGATCACAGTTCATCCATTCACCAACTACCCTGGTTGCTTCTAAGTTTTGGTATTTATGAATAATGCTGCTATAAATGCCCATGTGTTTTTCGTGTGAACACAAGTTTTTTAGACATTTGGATAAACATCAAGGAGTGAAATCGCTGGATCTAATGGTCAGAGTATGTTCAGTTTTGTGAGAAATCTCCAATGGTCTTCCAAAGTGGCTATACTATTTTTCATTCCCACCAGCAATGGATGAGATTTCCTGTTGCTCTACATTCTCACTAGCATTTAGTGTGGTTGGTGTTTAGATTCTGACTATTCTAATAGGTGTGAGATAAGAATTGGGCGATAAAAAGAGAGAGATTGAGTATCAAAAAAGTGTGCATAAGCCACTAAAATGCAGAAAGCATCCATGAACAATTGTAATCCTGAGTAACATGCCCTTGGTTCCTGCTCTTGACTCATGCCCTGTACCATGAGGGTAATGTGCAGAAAAAGCTGGCACAAAATTGTGTAGCTCCACCATGCCTCCACCTCTAGTCCAGCCGCTAGCAAGCATCCCTTTATAAACATTAACACTCTGTGCTAAAATGTTGCTGTCTCTCCCTCTGGAGATAGCCTGCATTTTCCCTCAAAGGCATCTGTCTTGAGATTGCCCCCATTCTCCCTTGAATATGTATATGCTTTCCTAAATAAACCTCTGTCTATGCCTTTGAATGATGTGTGCTGAAATTCTTTTCTGTCACATAAGTCAAAAACCCCACTGGTCCAAATCAAGTTCCCACCTTCTTTCAGGTAAATTCTCAACCCTTCTTCTGAGATATCTGTTCTCCCACAACAAGTGTGTCTCCTTGTTTTAATTTGCAAGTCCTTAAGCATATATTTTGAACATCTTTTCATATGCTCACTTGCCATCTGCATATCTTCTTTGGTGAAGTATCTGTTCTGATCTTTTATCTTTTACCTACTTTTTAGTTGTGTTATCCATTCCCTCATTGTTGAAGTCGGAGAATTCTGTGTACTTTGGCTAATATTCTTTTATTAGATATGGATTTGCAAATAGGTTCTGTCTGTGGATTGTCTTTTCACTTATTTCAGTGTCTTTCACAGAGCAGGAGATTTAATTTTAATAAAGTCCTGTTTATCTATTGTTTCTTTTGTCAATCATGCCTTTGATGCTAAAAAAACGTGCCCCACCATTCCTAAGATCAGCTAGGTTTTCTGCATAGGGCCCAGTGTTACAGAACTGGGGCCTTCTGAGAAACTGAAGCAGCCCAAAGACCGGCTTCAAGCCCTGATTCTGGCAAACAAGTCAGAAAGATTTCAGACATGTTGCTCAGAATAACAAGAATGAATTTATTGAGGAGATAGGAAAAGGGAAAGGGGATACTTTCAAGGGAGAAAATGGGTCCTCTCAGAGAGGAGAACAATGTGCTTCTCCTGCACTCCAGTTTTATTGGGAAATCCCAAAGAAGTTTCCAGAGAGTCCCACTCAGGTCCGCTGCTTGACTTTTGATTGACAGCAAGATGACATCATACTTTCAGGTTTCCATCTCTGTGACTACTCTAGGTCACCTTGGCCTATGCTGACTGATTCTAATTGGATTCTTAACCACAGGTCCTCATAGATCTTATGATTAGGAGAGACTATCTTTAGCTTCCTGAACTTCAGGATTTGGTCTATGAAAAGAATCTCAAAAGTCTCCCCCTTCAGAGTTACCTGTGTTCCTCCCATTGACATTATCTCGGGCCTGCATTTCTTTTGCAGATAACAGGTAGTTTACTGAGGGATGTAACATAGCCTGTCCACTTAAGCCAGGCAGGGCTGTAAGTAAATTGCTTATTGGAAAAGAGAGCATATGTGGGTTAGCATAGTAAGCCCATTTTATAATATTATTCCCTTAACCTTGTGTCCCCCCCCCCATATGGATCTGTCTGTCCCCTAACTCTAGTTCTGAGAACAAGTTTCCCAAATATACCCAATCCTCAACACCACTGAAATTCTTTTGTATAGTAATTCATACACACATGGTTTTAGTGAAGCTTAGTGAGGTAAGAACTATGAAGAATCTCCCTACGTTAAAGAAACATTAATCTTTATGGTTTTTGAAGGCAATGGGGATATTTTTAAGAAAGTAAAAGGCAACAACCAACACTAAGGAGATTCACCCCTCAAACTGTTTCCACTTCACTCTGTTTTCAGTGTGGCATGAGAAAATTCTAGCTGATGCTAATTTGAGACTTCTGTCCCAAACAGGGACATCTGTCCTTACCAACTGCAAAGCCCTGGCATAAATTAATCTCTCTTGCCTAAGTTTTCTTTTCTGTAGTGAAGATAATAATAGTTTCTAGTGCTTGGAGTGATAGCACAAAGTGAATTAACGCAGAGAAGAGATCCTGACACAAAGCAGGGTGTCGTTGGAGGTTGGAGGTTACAATAGTGGTGTCATTGCTGCTAGTGTGTTGTGGTTGCTGCTGTTGCTGGCCAGCCGGAGACACAGTCTGAGCCAGAAGGACTTGGAAGCTTCCATCAGCCATTCCTGCCACTCTCCAGTTCTATGTGTCTGTCTCAAGTAGGCACAACATGGAGCTGAAGTGTGTAGGGGACAGGGTCAACTAGTACTTTTTTGTTGCATAAACAATAGCTTACTGTATGAATAATACTTTCTTGTTTCCTATTTCTGTGATGAGTTTTGATTATGTTTCTCTGTCTACTCACATTCACTTCCCTCTCCTCAACCTTTCTCCCATCTCTACAGAAGTCAAGTAAACCAAAATTAGGTTACATGCATTCCTATTATTAATTGCCTAAGCTGGATCAATAGCCTTCAATAAAACAAGAATTTTTCTCACCTCTGAAATTTCTGTTTTCATATTCCCAGACCCATCACATTGCTAAGAAAACAATCTAGTTATAAGATTTAATGTTACTTTACTGTCAAAACAGTTAAGCTTGACTGGTTCTTTTTTTTTTAATATTTTTTAGTTGATGAATCTTTATTTTATTCATTTATTATTTATATGTGGTGCTGAGGATCGAACCCAATGCCTCACACATGCTAGGCAAGCGCTCTACCACTGCGCTACAGCCCCAGCCCAGCTTGACTGGTTCTTAAGACCAACATCAATGTGCAATTTATAGACTTGAAAAAAAAAGCAATATCACCAATTATAAAGTGGTGAAGCAGTCTTTAATTACAGAAAACACACATACCACACATACAACATAGCGATTAAAACTATTGGTTTGAAACCCTGATATTTTCGTTCATTTTTCCTTGCTGTGACCAAAATACCTGACATGAACAATGTAGAGGAGGAGTTGATTTTGGTTCACAGTTTCAGAGGTTCCGTCCACGGTTAATCAACTCCATAGCTCTGGGCCTGACGTGAGGCAGAACATCATGGCGGAAGAGCATGGTGGAGTAAAGAAGCTCAGGACATGACAATCTGGTAGTAGGGAAAGCCAGCTCTGCTAACCAGGGACAAAATATAAACCCAAGCCGGGCGCAGTGGCTCATGCATGTAATCCCAGCACTTTGGGAGGCTGAGATAGGAGAATCACGATTTCAAAGCCAGCCTCAGCAATGGCGAGGCGCTAAGCAACTCAGTGAGACCCTGTCTCTACAAAAAACACAAAAATAGGGCTGAGGATGTGGATCAGTGGTTGAGTACCCCTGAGTTCAATCCCCAGTAGCAAAGAAATATATATATATATTTTTAAATATAATATATATTTTATATATATATTTTATATAATATATATTTTATATATATATATATGCCTCAAAGGCATGCCCCCAGTGGCCTATTTCTTCCACCCACACACTATCTGCCTACAGTTATTACCCATTTAATTCATATCAATGGATTAATCCACTGATTAGGTTACATCTCTCATTATCTAACCATTTAACCTCTGAATATTCTTGCATTGTCTCACACATGAGTTTCTGGGGGACACAACACTTTCTTGCCAGAATTAGCTGTATGACAATGAGCAAGTCAATTAACTTCTCTGAACCTGTTATCTTACCTAAAAAATATAGATAATAATATATACCTCTTAGTGCTATTATGAAGATGAAATGAAATAACAACTTAGAATGCTTACTCTTTATGCTTGCCTTATGAAATATAGACAGCTTTTGTGTGTGTGTGTATGCTTGTGCATGTGTGTATAGTGCTGAGGATTAAACCCAGAACCTTGTGCATGCAAGGCAAGCACTCTACCAACTAAGCTATGTCCCCAGCCCTGAACAGATGTTTCAAGTCAAATGATTTTAACTTTGAATTATTACTTTTATACATATTTGAACTTCAGACAGTACTAAAGCTTTCCCAAAAATCTTCAATTATTTAAAGTCTTTTAATTCATTAGATAAATGTACAATATCTGTAGTTTTTGTTCTTAACTATGTCCTGTGCCCTATAGCCATGATCTGTCTTGTGTATGTGTCTGATTAATTTTATCTGTTAGCTGGTGTGCCCCTGAACTGGCATTTGGAGCCCCATTATCATGCATGACCAGGAAGAGATCAAAGTAGACTTTATTTTATTTCTGAAATTTAATACAAACTGACAGACCATAAACAGTAATTTCTGCATCTTGCATCAGTTCCAAGAAATATACTAACCACACCCCCTGACCTTCTTCTGAACCGTTGTTCTCTACCATTCCTCTGGGCACCAGAGGAAATTTACTGCCTAGCTCACACCCTGTTTTCCTTTTCGCTTTACCTTCCAAGACCAAATAAAAGTTGTCAAGCTTCCAAGTTCCCTTCAAAACATTGCGCAATACTTGTTTGTCAGGAAGGAAGAAAAGGAAGGCAGAAAAGAGGAGGGAAGAAAGGAAAAGGGGAAAAAAGGAAGGAGGGAAAAGGGGAGAGATACAGTTTATGTCTCTGAGAAGTAGCTGATAGCTAGGATCACCACAGAGGACAGAAAGGGGTATGCAAATTCTGGAAAAGGGATTAGCTAAAGATGACCCTAGATTTGGTAGGGTCACTTTTACCATTAAAATATATCTAATTATTTAACTATCAGATGACTACTAAATTTTTCAGATAGAGGAGCAACTTTTAGTCTAATCCTAGATAAAACTTTTGTTAACTGTGTGAGCTTGGACACATTTTATTTGATAACTAGCGGTAGGGATGAAAAGCTACTGTTATCTAATTGAAAAACTCATTTGGTTAACATAACAAAGAATTTTTTCAGAATTTAAGATGTTAAAGACAATTAGGTTTTTTTTTTAACTTTTTTAGTTGTTGATGGATCTTTCTTTCTTTCTTTCTTTCTTTCTTTCTTTCTTTCTTTCTTTCTTTCTTTCTTTCTTTCTATGTGCTGCTGAGAATCAAACCCAGTGCCTCACGCATGCTAGGCAAGCGCTCTACCACCAAGCCACAACCCCAGCTCCAACAATTAGATATTTTTTAAAAAATTGAATCTTGAATGTCTCCTAATCTACTGTAAAATTCACATCTTTGGTGTTAAATTCAATGTCAAGTCTAGCATTCAAGTTCAATATTGCATGTATGGAATTAAGCATGACTGATGCTTTTGCATGAGGAAACTATGCGTATTACCTGAACATTTCCCAAAGCCAGGTATTCTTTCTTATAATTAGAAGAGTAGAACTGGCAGATTAGCAAATAAAAATACATGACTGCTATGTTTTGAGATTCAAATTTGATTAGGAGTTCCATATTTTATCTGATAACCCTAAATGAAAGCATAATTAAAAAATAAAAAAATTTAAATGCTGAAAATCACACAGAACTAGGCTGGGCTGAAGCCAGTATCAGATTCATTGATATCAGGAAATCAAGATCTGAGACAGACCCAGTAATATTGGGCCCTGATTCTGCAGATCAAAGATGTCCAGATAGAATGAGAAAAATTGGTTTTAATATTGACAATAAATAACCATTTAATATCTATAATTAACTTTAAGTACATATAGGAAATGCCAGAAATGCATGAGAAAAGCATATAGAAATAAAGTGTACAGATCAAGTCCAAATGACTAGCAAACATGACAAATACTGGGGAAATGCAAAAGAGTAAACAAAATATTACTATAGCCATCAGGATGATATACTCAAGTGCTCAGATAGAAAGGTAACAGCATTTTATTCCATTTACAGCTGTTTTCAGTGGGATTCAATGATTCCATACCCACCTGAGAATGTGTGTGTAAAGGATTATTTGAGAATAAAGAGGGATACTACGCTTCAACCCTAAAGCTATGAGGCAGTTCAGTTAGGGTACCGATCACCAGTACTTAGCACAGACTCCACAAGGTAGAAATCTGGTCATCCACGTGACTATCCCCACTCTAGATTCTAGCCATAAATTCTGGAGGATCCCAAGGCACCCACATTTCTAGCTGACTGGCTACAAATCCAGGTGTTCCCACAAACTCCCTTTGGTTCAATAATTCCCCAGAATGATTCAAAGAACATAAGGATACACTAATGATTCCAGTTTTCATATAAAGGGTACAACTTGAAAACAGAGAAATAAAAAGACACCTAAGACAAAGTCTTGGAGGGTCCCAAATGCTAAGTTTTCTTACCCTTTCCTCCTGGAATCAGGCCACCTCTCTAACCCAGCACAGAGATGTTTTCACAAACCAGGAAGCTTCGCTGATCATCAGCATCCAGTGTTTTTATTGGGGTTTCATTAGGCAACAGGAAATCCCAACCCTCTTATCCATGCTTGGTCATTCTGCCGACCAGCTCCCTTTCTGATTCACCATGAACTACCACATCAGCATAAAACTAGTTGTGATCCAAGAGGCTCATGATAATGAAGATATTATTATCACTCAGAAACTTAGAGAGATTTTAAAAGTTACATGCTAGAAACATGGAACAAATATCAGACATATTATTATAAAACAAGTAGTAAGTAAGAGAAGATAGAAGAAAATAGCAAGACTTTGAAAAGGCAAAGTCTTCTAGGTCAATATTTTACAAATGTTGAGTCATGACTCATTCATTTGTAGAAAAATCAATTTGTTTCATTGGGAAATAGCATCAGTGCAATACAATATGATCTGATATAATAGATCAGAGTATGTTGTGATGTGTTTTTATATAAAATGATGAAAGGATGGATATATAGAGTCACTTGGTCACATATACATAGACATTGCTATGCTTTTAGTATGGTTTATCCTCTTCAAAACATGTTGAAATATAATCTTTTTTTCAAATATTTTTTAGTTGTAGATAGGCACAATACCTTTATTTTATTTACTTATTTATTTATATGTGATGCTGAGAAACGAACCCAGAGCTTCAAACATGCGAGGTGAGCGTTCTACCACTGAGCCACAACCCCAGCTCCTTGAAATATAATCTTAATTATGAGATTACAAGAGGTGAGATACTAAGAGGTGATTCTTAAAGGCTCTGCCCTCACAAATGGACTAAACCATTTATGCGATTAATGGATTAGTAGGATAATGAATTATCTCAAGAGTGAGTCTTCTATAAAAGCCAATTTAACTAAGTCTCTCTTGAGCTTCCTGTCTCTCACCAAGTGATGCCCTGTTGTGCCTTAGGATTCTGCCAGGAAGTCAATCATCTCCAGATATTTCACCTTAGTCTCTGTCCAGAACAATGAGACAAAATAGGCCACTTTTAAAAAATAACTTATCCTGTCTAGTATTGTATTATAAGCAACGGGAAAAGACCCAGTATATGTACATAAACTTATATAAATATTTGCAATGTAAAATGAATTTTTAGCATGGGTTGGAGACAAAATATTTAAGGCCAGTGCTCCAAGTGGAGAGATAATATTTCTAGATATTTTGAAGATCTCCTATGAGTAGCAGCTATAATTTTCTCCATATTTTCTTTTGAGTATCAGCTACTATTAAGACTTCAGCAAATATTTTAAGTAACATACAAGTTATTTGAAAAATAGCTCATCTGATATATTGGTATTACTTCTTGTGGTAAAGCAAATACTTATTTATAAACTATTTTTTAAAAAATATTTTTTAGTTGTAGATGAACACAATACCTTTATTTTATTCATTTATTTATATGTAGTGCTGAGAATCGAACCCATTGCCTCACACATACTAGGCAAGCGCTCCACCACTGAGCCACCACCCCAGCCCCACTTATACACTATTTATGCTACCTTTTTCTCTACTATTCAGTGACCTAGATGGAAGTTGCAATTCATCCTGCTCCATGGGCATGTGGCAATTAAATCATCAGAATAAGAATCTTTCAGCCAGGAATATTTCCAAGAAAGTGTTCCAGTTGAATAATTGTTCTGATGTCCTATATTCATTGAGTTCCTTTCATAACTGTCTGGTCTATGGAACATTCATTCATACATTGTATAGGGGTTTATTGTGTCAGATCCATGACGAGCACTGAGGATTCAGAAGTGATAAGGGCAGATGTGGTAACTTCCTGATGCAAGTTTTATAGACATAGGCACCAAATGTGACATGAGGCCAGAGAAAGACACCCCAAAGAAGAACTGGTTAAGCAGACATCTGAAGGTTGCCCAGGCAGACAAGGAAGGGGTAGTTCTCAAGCCAAATAAGTGAAAGAACAGCAGTGTAGCTGGAAGAGAGGTAGCCAGGTGAAAGGTGAGAATAAGGGAGGCCTGAGACAGGCAGCAACCAGGTTTTTGAAGAATTCAAAAGCCACATTTGGTATCTCAGACATTATATGAAGCCAGGTTCCTTTGGAGTGATTAGACCTTTCCATTTTTCTAAATAGCTAGAAATTGTACCTATTTAGAAATAGCTATTTTCTAAATAGTACCACAGGGAAAGGTATAGAATTCTGCAAAATTGCTATTGATCAGGAGATCTTGTATGAACATTCATAGTCCAGTGGTAATGGTCAAGAAGTCAGTGCTTCGGGGAAAGAATGGAAAGTATTTAGTGAGACACAATTGGAGGATGCCTGCAGGGTGGTTGACCATTCTAAAACTAATAGCCTAGGAGGACATTTAACTTTGGATGTGAACAAAGAAGCTAAAGAAAGCAGAAAAGAGAAACAAATTACATTTAAAAGCTATAGCAGTGGTCACTCTTTGTTTCAGAATTTTTTTTTTTTAATATTTTTTTTTTTAGCTGTAGATGGACGCAATGTCTTTGTTTTATTGCTTTGTATGTGGTGCTGAGGATCGAACTCAGGGCCTCACTCATGCAAGGCAAGCGCTCTACCGCTGAGCTACAATCCCAGCCCTGTTTCAGAATTTGATGCTTATTATCTCTTCAATTGCTGTTTATAAAGTACATTATCCAAAATTTAGTTCCTTTTTCCATTTTAGCACAATATTATATTTAACACATGGCTGGTTCAATTAATTTAGGCTGAGGGATTGCAAATTTAAATGTCCTTTTATCACATCTGTTTTGCTTCAGCTATCATAATAATAGTATTTTTTTAACAAAAAAGACCAATGTGTTGAACTGAATCAGACTGAATCATTTCTTAACACTATGAAAATAGAATCCAGTACTTAGAGGCAAGAATAGTAGGCCCCCCACACTTCATTTAAAATTAAATTCTACTTTTAAAACCTAATATGCATTCTTTTGCTTTCCTAAGTGGCTTTTTTTGGGTGAATTTTCAGATTTAAAACAAGCTCGTTGTGCATTTTGCTTATATGCAGTTATTTATGTCACTATTTATGTTTGTTCTTTTCCATTTTTAAAATAAGATCTTATTGTCATTTTGCCTTTACTTCAAAAGTCAGAGGTAATTTTAGTCCTAGACACATCCTACCTTTAAAATATACCATCTGTAGATTTCATTACTGAATTATTTGGGACTTTTGATTGTAAATGTAGAAACCCAATTCACACTAGTTTAAATGAAGAAAGGAGATTTTATTGGCTCCCCTGCCTGAAGCACATGGCTTTAGGGATGATGAGGATTAAATACATAATATTTCAGGTAGCTATCTCTACCTGTTATTTCTGCTTCTCTCTGCAAATTGCACTCCTACTCTGCAGCTGCAGATTCTTCATGGGGTTGGGGGGGGGGACCTGGCTGTCTCCTCCTCACAGTACATATCCTCCGAGCTCTGTTGCAGGAAAGAAAGGATAGTTTTCATAGATCAGTTATGCAAAGTCTACCCAGGGGAGAATTCTGATTGGCCTGACTTCAGTTAAGTGACAACCGCTAGTTAGTTCAATTACCATACTTGAGGTGGCAAGCCATAATTAGTGGCTGTGCCTAGAACCATATGAATTGAGGAACATTTTGGAGAAAAAAAAAAAAGGAATTACATTAGAAGCAGAAAAATTAAATGTTAACTTCAACTACTGACAACAGAAAATGTGAACAGGAACATACTTTGAGAATAAAATTCATTATTTTAAATTATATGTAGATATATATGTACATATACATATAGATATATAAATATAAACATATATATTCTTCTCTCCAAAACTCCCTTTAATATGCCAGTGTATAGTGACAATTTTTTTTATGTTTGTCTCTTCCACTGAATGGCAATTCCCCAAAGAACTAATCGTATGTTATTCAGATTTGTATTGCTGACTAACAAATTCATGTTTTATTGGTGTCTAACATCATACCCAGCGCATAGCAGATGCCTAAGTGTTTATTTAACTGAGCAGATAGACGTATGTGAAAATCATTTGTAGACAGCAAGAGAAACATAAGTAACCCTGGCCTATTCACAGCCACAACACTATACAACCCACAAAACACACACATACACACACACGCACACAAACTCTTTTGTTAATATCCAGGATTTTTTAGTTGAAGAATAACGAATAGTATGGAAAAACATTTGGTTATCCCAAAAAGCTATTTTCCTGGACACATAGCTATACCACATTTCTCATACTCCTTTGAATTTTAGGCTTGGCCATGTGACTATTTCCTTAGAAATTGAGTATGTGTCACTAATGGGGCTAGACTTTCAACTGTCTCCTTGCTATGCCTTTTCTGTCTACTGGAATTCAGATCAACCAAGCCTCCACCATGCAGATGATGGCAATACATTAGGAAACTGTGCAATCGGCATGGAGGAAGCTGTGTCATTAAATGAACACATGGAGCAGAACTGACTCATCAAGTTACAGCATTCACCTTGGGATCAATAATATGGAAACAAAAAATTAATTCTGAGCTGGGCGCGGTGGCGCAAGCCTGTAATCCCAGCACTTAAGTAGGCTGAGACAGGAGAATTGCGAGTTCAAAGCCACCCTCAGCAACGGCAAGGCGCTAAGCAACTCAGTGAGACCCTGTCTCTACATAAAACACAAAATAGGGCTGGGGATGTGGCTCAGTGGTCGAGTGCCTCTGAGTTCAATCCCCAGTACAAAAAAAAAAAAAAAAAATTAACTCTGTTCTTTAAGTCACTGGATGGTTGGGTTCTCTTTGTCACAGAAGTTAGCATTTTATGCTAACTTTAAAAAGTGAACAGAATTGCAAAATTGGGGCATGCCAGAAGCTGGGAGGTAGGATTCATATTGAAAGGGAAAAAATGCATAGAAGAGCAAAGTGGATTTTAAAAATATATCAAACTGCAATGAAAGAAATGAGTCTGAATTGGATGTGGGAAATAGGAGAGGGTTCGGGTGTAGAGTAGGATTTGGCAGCTACAGAAATATGCAGGACACAAAGAGATAAATGGAGAAAGAATAATTTAAGAGCTTGTTAATTTTGATTGCATTTCCTTTGGGTTTTTCTGAGACAATATAAATATTTAAAATATTTTAAAAATTGCTCTTGACCACCATGTTTATATTAATTAAAATGTGAAACCCAGTAAATGGACTGGCCCTAGAATTAGCCAAATTACCAATCTTATACATATTTCTGTAAGAACTGAATGAATATTGCCTCCCACTGGGATTTAAACTATTAAATTGATTTTAAAGTTTTCATTTTATTCTTCTGGTAAAGATGACTTGTAAATTAATTATTGGGCAAAATGAAGTCATTCAGTGGCTGAACAAACATGTTTACAAATACCTCCAGATGTGTATCAGGCTGGGAATTAACTTAGAAAATGGGAATACTGCTAAATCTTTTCGATTGTCATAGACTATTGTCCTTTTGTTTACTTCAAGGGTTTTTTTATTTTGAAAAATTTCAAAATGGTACAGTTTGAAAAATAGTATAATAAACACTGACATATCTTTTGTCTGGATTCATCCTTTATTAATATTCCCTTTCCCTCCTTCTCTCTTTCTCTCTCATATTCTTCTGTATTTTCTTTATTTTATTGTAAAGTAATTATGTTTTACCCTTCACAATTAGCTTAAAATATACCTGGAATGGATTTTTGTTTAAAAAGATCAGGAGTTACATTGTAGGGTAACTTTCAGAGCCGGAAATTAAGCATTTTTCTGGGCTACAAACCAATCTTTTCATACATTTCTCTGTGAGGTTAGATGAGACTTAACAAACCCCATGCATGTCACCCTTACCACCTGTTCTCTATTTTGTCCACCAATATGGAACTATAGAGGGAGGCTAGAAAAATTGGGCAAAACCAGGTGAAAGGACCAGACTAAAGCCATTTTGTGACTCTAGGCCTCTTGTCCAGAGCCCTAGGTCCCCCACCCAGTTACT
>PVHX01013934.1:39472-52646 GCA_004024805.1 Geosciurus inauris | reverse complement strand
TCAAACTATTAAAGTGAGCATTTGAGCAAAACTGTTAGATGTTCTCAGTCTTAATGTAGATTTGCTCAAACTATATTTGTCAGGAAGTTAGTTTTGTTATAGATGAAGGAAGACAGAACGTGAAGAAAGAGAAGAGAAAAATGTTACAACAAGAAAGAATTAGGGACGTAAAAACTAGACCAATATCAATTCAAAGCTCAAAATGAGAATAGATAACATTAAGGAAAATACTCAGAAAGAAGAGTAAAATGATGGATGAGGAGAAACAGAATTAGACACAGATGCCTCACATTATTTTATTCCACAAAACCATACAGAGAAATCTAAATATAATTTATCAAAAAGTTCTTGAGTTTTCGTGAACTCCAACCTGGAGAAGCCTGGTTCTTTCAGAGCACAATGCATGGCAAAGAACTCACATTGAAAGATATTATCATGGGGCTGGGGCTGTGGCTCAGTGGTAGAGCGCTTGCCTAGCATGCGTGAGGCCGTGGGTTCGAGCCTCAGCACCACATATAAATAATATATGAATAAAATAAAAATCCATTAACAACTAAAAAAATTTTAAAAAAAAGAAAGATATTATCATGGATTTCAGAAAAGCACCAAAGGAAGGACCCTAAAATGTTGGGTGAGGGGTAAATCAGTGGTCACCCTATAAGGAACTGATATGGTAAAAGATTTTTCATTCTCTCTCTTAGAAGCTGATGTTGGCAGAGAAATGTCTTTCAAATGCTAAGAGAAAATATTTTCAAGCTAAAAATTTATACCTGACCCATCTGCTAAACAAGTATGAGAAAGAAGTAACTTTTCAGATAAGCAAGATCTAGAATTTTTCAATTTCCTCTTAGGTGTACGTGTGGAGGTGTATGTTTTAGGATATCCTTTCCCCAAATGAGAGAGCAAGTCAAGGAGCATGAAACTTTGCAAAGAAATTATAATGCAGACTAAAGCACAGTGTATATCTTGGCTGACAGTGAAGGGAAAACCCAGGGGAATAGCAAAGCGCCAGGCCTGGTGAGCAAAAGTCTTGACTGGAGCAGTAAGATCAAAGACTTCGGGAGGCAAGGAGGAAATGAAAACGCATACCTGATGTGTTTTAGCATACAGAAGGGAGAATCACACTCTATGCGGTATAAAGATTAATTTACCATAGACATATAGGCCATCCAACACATGAAAACATAAGAGAGATTTATAAGAGAATGAATGCAATTAGAGTACAATTATTATCCTAAGTCAGCTAACATTTATGTGTTTATAATGCAGTAAACACCATCTTGATGTCACAAATAAGTGTGCAATTATTCTTCTGGGTGGAGGGTAAAGGGTATGCTATTTTTCACAGTAGAAAAAGCATATAGAGTGTCTAAAATAGAAAAACCAAAAGTTAGCAGAATGCATATATTATTTAGAAAAATAGAGGATGGTATGAGAAGGAACTTTGAAGGAGTTAAGTCAAGGAGGAAGATGGGTGAGACAGAGAAGTGATTTTTCATTGTAACTCTTATCTAGATCCATATAATTTTAAAAATAGGTACAGGTTTTAAGTTGATTGTTTTTTTTTTTTTCAAAATTATTACTCAATTTAAAGTTAACTGTGGAATACATACTATGACCTAGGAATGGAGATTGTCACTATGGAGACGTGAGAAATACTGAAAATACTTTAGTATATGTTCTGCAGAAAATCTAGAAATTAGTTGAAAGTCAAAGCCTCCACTGATTGGTAAATTTTCCAGGACAATGATGAAATGACAGGGAGCCAAAGAAAGCTGTTGCCTGTAGGCTAAGTGGTCATGGAGTTTCGGAGAGGAGGTAGGACTTCAACAGGTGTAGAAAGGAGATACCATGTGATTTGGAATTTGGCAATATTTTCTGAACACTTTCCCTGTTTCAGGTGCTCACTTGAGTGATTTCTACTCACTTTTTGAAGCACTTTTTGATTCGTCATGTGCTGTGGGTTTTACTATGAGGACCCCTCCTTTTCAGATCTGAAATCTGAGCATCGACACAAGTGAGGTATTTTGTGTGAGCTCTCATCAATTTTAAGTAAAGAGTCAGGGTTGAAAGAGCAATTTACATTAAAATAGTTCTCAAAATTAAGTATATTAGGCCGAGTGAACTCCAAGATATTGTCCATGGTCTGTTCCTTAATCTTGTAATCTCCACATTGTTACTTTGCTTAGGACATGCATGAATGAAATGGGGGAGCAATGTAGTAGCATGCACATAGTGTGCTGTGTCTCTGTTTTTACAATCTGAATGATAATGCTCATTTCCTTTCAGGTTAACAAATAATGGTAATAACAGAGAAAACAAAAAAGAGGGCAATTAGGACCCCAGTGTTCAAAATCCAATAAGGCATCAGGTAATTAGCTCCTATGACAGGAGTTACTCTCCATCACTGACGACAAGCGGTCTTTGCTTAATTTCTAGGTCAGTGAATACAAGTTTTTGGAAAATATCCCAGTTTACAGGTTCCAGCGTCTTTAACTTGCATTGTAATCAAAGTGGCTATTTTGACTGAATTCTTATCCCAGAGCAGAGCATTTAATGTCTTCATTAATTACCAGCCTCTCGTGTATGCACCTCATACACTGAGGTGCTTGAGTTGGCATGTGCTCACCCAGTATTAAGAGCTAAGCCCGATAATACCAGGTCTCAAGCCAGGCTTTCTCACTGCCTATGTAATATCAGTGCAGGGAAGTAGAACACAGTGTTGAGATCATGGGATCTGGATTCAAGATCTGTCCCTAAGTCCTTGCTGTATCCTCACTGTATGACCTTGAAGCGTATACTCTCTAAGACTGTGCTTCTTTATTTGACAATTTGGAAAGAAAGGAAAAAAGGTGGTGGTGGTGGGGTGCTTCTCCACAAAGCTGTTACATCAGAGATAATGAATATAACTTTTAGCACATGGCTTAATACACTAAGGTTTATCAATAAATGTTTATGTTGTTTGTTGTTTGATGTGGTATTTATCTATCTACATATATATCTACCCATAAATCTATCTCTTCTATCATCTATTTATCTATTTCATCTGTCTATTCAGTCTTTTGTCACTTCATCTACCCAGGTGTCTGTCCATCCATTTATCCACCATCCATGGATTTGATCAATTATCTATCTATCTATCTATATCTATTTCAGAAACTTACCAACAAAAGATGTCTCCATTCTTGCCACAGTTAACTACTTGGTTACTTTAGGACCATGGACACAGAATACAGTACTCCCAAGGATAGTGTATTGTTGTGCTGAGTACCTTGAACTGAAGATGACTGGCAGGGTCTCAGAAATAAGATCAGTCTGACCTTTGGCCCCCATTCACTTACCCTCTTCCTGTTCTTCCTAAGTTAACCATAAAAACTAGAATTTTTCTCCCATAGTAGGCTAGTTTCCTCTTTTCCCCCTGGAAGTCCTCCTATGACAAATATCCCATTTCATACTAGCAAGGAATGAATGTCTTACAGAGACACAGAAAGAAGAAAAAAATGAACATATAGGCATTGCTGGGTTCCTCTCCTTAGTTTATCACCATTAGATCTTACTCTCTTTGTCCAGTCATGGTTCTCTATTACTATTCCCTGCTCTCACAAGTCTTAGCATAAAACAATACAGCTTTCCCTGGGTTGCCAGGTCTTCATTTACAAGGATCTTGTGACACCTAAAATTTTGATTAAATGAATTTATTATGCTTCTCTCTTAATCTTTCTTTTGTTACAAGAATATCAGCCAGGACTCTCATGATATTGGTTACACTGAAGAACAGGCATTTGGAATCAATTCATTCCATGTCCTATTTTATCCTCTTCCAAAAATGACTAGAAGAACATTAATTAGAGAGTTATACAGTCTGTTGGAGACTAAATTTCTCATTGGTAAAACAGGAATTCTGGTTATTATTTTATAGAAGACTTGTGAGAACAAAAGATAATATATAAACTGCAGTGCCTACATTAGCTCAGTAGAAGCTTTCATGTCTGTTATTGACACTTTAGATAGAAGAAAAAATAGATGATCATTATTTTCATTTCAGAATCTGATCATGATAAACACTAAGGTTTCTTTATTTCATTATGAAAAGATGATTAAATTTGTATCAAAAGTCCTGAAAAAGATTCTTGAACTCTCAATAGATTGTTTTATTTTCCTCAGAACAGAATCATCAACTCATAAATTGAATGGGGAAGGACCCCAGAATACTGCTTTCCTATTTCCTTCATTTGAAGGGTAAGAAATAGGCTTAGAGTCGAAAGGGACATGGCAGGACCCCCTTAGGTCCTTAGGTGAAGAATTCTACCTGTTAGAGGGGTTTCACAGCTTTATGGAACAATATTCATTAATTTTCATATTAAAACTCTGATGGTACTAAAACCCTACTGTCCTTCTTATCTATCTTTTCACTCTCAAACCTTAGCACAGCATCAGAGCAATCTTTTCCGCACAGAAATACACTCTAATCTTTCCAGTTAACATCCCTAACCTGTTTTAAACAGGAAGAGTGATTGTATCTTGTATCTTGTCCTAGTTTTCACAGAGCTATTCAGAAGAGTGTCCCTAACACTGACAGCATAGCTCTCATCAGATTGAAGCTTTCACAGTCAAATTTCTGAAACTGAAGAACAGCATTGTATTCAGGAAGTTCTTCAGCATTTTCATCTGAACAATGCCAATTCTTCTAATTTCTCCTTTCCTTTCGGATCTGCTTTGCTGGTCCATTATCTCCCCAGCCTTCTCTTTTCTCACCCCTGGGAGTGAGGTCCCAGGGTGTGAGGGCATTTTTTATTTATGTGAGTGAACTCAGCGGGGAGTTCTTCCTGACAAAAAGGACCTGAGAGCAGAATGGATTAAACCAATTAGGCATTTTTAGCTTACATCCGTGAGGGTGGGAAGAGACAAAAAATGCAGAGGAAAAGCAGCCTAATATTGGGCTCTGTATTCAGAATCTTCTGGACTGGTTTAGCTAGGATGCTGCCTTGTCTCCTGGGTGTGTGATGAGAAAAGAAGGGAAGCGTCAAGAAAAGCGCAGTGATGGAACCGAGCCCCACATTCACCTCCAGATGGCGCTCTTGCGTTTCCTCTTCACCCCATCAGCCTTACCTGGGTTCAAAATCCCACTCTTTACAGTATGACCATAGACATTGGGCTTCATCTTTCTTGTCTGCGGCATTTGTGTGTGTAAGATGGAAATAAGAATGTTTTGTATTCATTCTTCAAAAAAAATCAGAAGTAACAGTGTTTAAGGAAGTACCTGGCTAGAGAATTGCCCCACATACGGTAAGGAAGAAGCTGCTTTGGTTGTTGACAGACAATTGAAAAAAATGGAGAATTTTCATTCCAAAATATTAGTGAGACTGATGCACACTTAATCCTTAAGGATATTAGTTTTGATACAACAAATAAAAATAGTTATGTCTTAGAAGTCAAACTTAAGGAATGAACCACTCGACACAATAACGTTGTTTGTTGAAGAAGGATAGACTGGTTTATCAACAATGGATCCCTGGGAGATTGTGGATATTGACAAAGGGATTAGAGGAGGTGTATTTCACCTTGTGGATGAAGTCATGGTAGTTAACATGGTAGTTAACCTTCCTGCACAAGGCATTTCTTGGCTTCTTTTACTAAAAGGTTATTATCCTGAGCTTCAAGAAATACAGATCATATCCATGGCTAAATTATGAGGCATTTTTTTTCTTTTGCATGCTATTTATTTATTTATTTACTTATTGACAGAGAAATTACTAGTGTGAATCCCTAGGTTCAAACCCCAGCACCAAAATTACATATTGAAAATTATTAAGTCTATCAGCCTTCAGTCTCCTACTTGATTTATATTATGTATTCTTTGGTGTGATCTAGACTATTGTGAAAAATCAACCCAAAAGAGGCTGCCTACTCTGAGAACTGGCAGGGTTCTGAGACTCATCTACATCAGCCCTCAAACTTCACATTAGTGGAAATTGTATTGCTGAGTTTGAAGTTCAAGGTCACACAATGAGTCAGGAATCTCAAGCTTGGATTCTACCACGAGTTTGAGAGACTATATCTTATGCTGAAAAACATTGGTATAAACGGGATAAACAAAACTAATGTATTTTTTCTCTACTGGTTCGTTCCCTTTTTCTCATACATTGGATTGTCAGGTTTGAAGAATATACTTTATTCCTCAGATCTTATTTACCCATGTGATCCTTTTGTATTTGCATAGTATTTCGTTTCTCTACAGAACACCTAACCATAGCTTTTGGAATTATTTTGCAGACCACAGTTTGCATGGTGCTACTTCAACACCCATAACCGTAACTCAAACTAAACAATGCTCTCATTGAAGAACAAGCATCAGCAATTCCTGTATCTCTTTGCCCACTAAAATCAGACATACATTAGGTGCTATGTGATTATTGAATAGTATTTCTTAATTTTATATTCATAATAATAAAATGATGTTGTGCAATTATCTCAGTATCTAAACCAAAATGGAATTAATATTTATGTTGCAGATGACCATGCTCCAGTTGAGATATTATTTTAATAAATTGACTAGAAGTCTTTATTTAGAAAGACTATTTTTGGTACTGGAGATAGAACCTGGAACCCTCTAAGTACAAGCCCTACCATTGAACCAGTACATACAACCCCAGCCCAAGACTATTTATTTTTAGTTGTCTATAAATTTATTTAAAAAGAAAAGGTTTTCTTAAGGGCTTGCCTTATCATAAGGTTATGGTTTAAAGGACATTTATTAAACTCATTTGTTTTAATTTGTTTATTTTTTTTAATGGGGCACTGTGTATGGAACAGAGAACCTCATACATGCTAGACAAGTACTGTACCAGTGAACCATATCCTCAGACCCAAACTCGATGTCAGAAAATCCTATAAATATTGGATGACAAGAAGCTAGGTATAATAGCTAAGTATTCTAGGACATATAAATTATTCACTTTTGTTCAACATTTTTAGAGATTTAGGCTATACCTTATTATTGTCTTTATAAAATTTAAAATATCTGTTTTCAAATATATTATTTTCTGAAAACTTATTAGAGTTCTTCCTGTCTTGGTTTACATTCCTTTTGAAAGTCATCATTGCATTTCAATCAGACATTTGACCTTTGACCCATTCAACAACATTAATGAGAATACCCCCAAAGTCTCCCATGTGTTCAGCAGTGTATAAGGGAGAGAACTAAGGCTTGGCCACTGAAATCAGGAAGCTCAGAGACTGAAAGGTAAGCCTAGAAACAGATAATTGATCAGCAAAGTCCTAATAACACAGCCGTAAGTTACATGGAAAGGAAAGCTGAGGGAAATGGCTGGGACATTTATGGACAATGCACAATGGGGAAGAGTTCTTCATTTGACTTTTATTGAAATGAAAGCTGTGATCTTCTTAACTTCAATTTTCTCCTTTACAAGTTTTTCGTCTTTCTGAATTTAGGTGTGTTCATTATTATTCTCATATTCATTCCATTTTGTCACCTTTCTGTTTTTCAATAGTAACTTTTGGACAATGTATCATATCATCTTAAAAAATATTTCTTTTATACTGAGAGATGAGCCCAGTGAGGTTTATCTACATATATGTTGTATATATAATTAATCTCTTAGCTGAATTTATGGCATACTCCAGGAGTATCAGGGAATAATATCGATGGCCCTCGTTAAGACTAAGTTATAGATAATCACACAACAGATACTCTCCTACCAAAATATTATGCTTAAATGTGCAAAGTGTTTGCTTATTGAAAAGAATGTCTTGTGAGGAAGAATTAATCAAAGACTTTATGAAGATAGATTCTGTTATGATTTCCATTGTGTTCTTACATTTCTGTACTTAGTTTTTCAATGAGAAAAAAAAAAAAAAAAAAAAACTAAGTCAATCTAGAAAGAATTGTTCTCATCAGAGGCTTATGTTCCAGCACCATAAATCTCAGGCCAGTTTGGGTCACTGCAGATAGGTTATACAATGGCTCACAAGGAATTCTCTTTCTGACTGACATACAACTTTTTAGAATTTTTTTTTCGTTTCTTAAAGACAGCACCCAGCTAGACGGTATAGTATTCAATTCCTGTGATGTAAGTGTGGTGCTCCTCCTACCTCTTCCTCATTTTTCAACATTTACCTGTGACTTTGCAATACAACAGATAGTTCTTCAACTCAAAAATTCACGTCAGCTTTTTGTAAAAGCGGTAAGTGAAAAAGTTGCACAAACTTTTCTGGATTTTTATGGCTTTTTTGTTAAGGGCACAAACAAAAAACTAGCACAACAAAAAACTTCTTGACCAATAATCTAATGTAAATTTATATCATTTTATCTTCTAACTTCTTTTCTTAGCATTATCTGGCCAGCTGTTATTTTTGTCATTTTATCCTTAAAAATCCTGTCCATTTCTTTATGTTTTCCTCTTAGTTGCTTAATTTGTATTCTTTATCCCAATTCCAAAATGTAGATCAGGAATTAGAGAATTTGATCCACCATCCACAAAACCTAAGCAAGCCATCATTTCCAGAACATAGGACAGGGCCACCAATTGGAATGTCCCAGCCACCCTAAATCCTGCCATTCCTAACTAAGGTCTTTAGGAAATCAATATCTTACTGCCTGCCCACTATTCATGTAAAATTCACATCTAGGAGCTTTCTGTTGTCCTATTGACATTAGAATCAATGAATGACATTCATGCTGAGTGAGTGAAACTCCCTTCTCAACGTTTTTTTTTTTTTTTTCCTGTAACATGATTCTGCCCAGTTAACTTGTTCATATAGGTAAATGTACAATCCAGTCATATACTTGAGACTTCTTCAAAAGTTTTTAACTTCCTTTTGGTTCCCCAAATCAGACAAGCAAGATTTCAAACAAAAAGGAGGGTTTATTTATATCAAAACCCAAAATTATATGTGTTTTTATGGTTAACACATGTTTTCATTTTTGCAATTCTTCTGTTTTTCATTTCCATGGCGACTCTTTGAGGTATGTGAGAAATTCAGGTCCTCTTCCAGCTCCTGCCTGTCAGAGCTGTGACTCAAGGGACCCTTCTGCTTTAGCCTTTCTTATTCAGCTAACTCAGGAGCAGTCTTCATCTCTTTGAATTCTACATCTCTCAGAGAGCTAGCTCTCAACATTCCCAATCTCATTTTTTTAAGTTTGTATGCATATTTGAAAGGCATTCTTTTCCCAAGGTAAAAGAGCATATATTTTATATTTCCACTTCTCATGCTAGGAGAGGCTATAGCCTTCAAATTCAATGAGTAATTGTCTGATTCAGAAATCAGCAAAACTCAGCTTGTAAGTCAAACCAGGCCAACCGCCTATTTTAGTACAGCCCACGAGCTAACAATCTTGTTTTGCATTTTTAAATGGTTGGAAAAAAAAATCAAAAGAAGAATACTTCATGGCACATGAATATTATATGAAATTTAAATTTCATTTTTTATACATAAAGTTCTATTGGAACCTAGCTGCACTTATTATTTTATGTAGTGTCCATTGCTGTTTTCACACTTCAAAGGCAAAGTTTAGTAGTTCCAACAGAGACTGGTCCTTGAAGCCTAAAATATTTACTATCTGCCCATTTACACAAAATATTTTCCAGTACCTATCTGTTACTGATAGATGTTTTCTCCCTTCCTTGCTTATAAATGTAATATCAATAGCTAATATTGTTATTGCTCCACATAGTTTTAAAAATACCTCTGCATTTCTCATTGTTTTAACTATTTCTAACAACCAAGTCAGGTAAATATTTTTATACTCATATTACAAATTAGTTACTAAAAGCTGACGATAGTATTTCAATGGTCTCTATCTTACATAGCCAAGGAGATGAGGGCTGAGATGAACAGAAATCTTCCAATAGTAAATCCCATCAATATTGGTTAATTTACAGTTATCAGCTTGGCTGAATTAAGGAGTACCTAGAAACTAGCAAATCATTATTTCAGTGATTTCTAGAGGCAATGTGAGTATGGGTGAACTAAGTGGGTAAGATCTGCACTGTGTGTGAGTGGGCACCATGCAATCTGCTAGAGTCCCAAGAAAATATATGCAGAAGTGAATTGTCTTATTCTGTGAGAGCTTGGATAGATTTTTTTCCTTATGCTGGCTTGGAAATAGAGCTGCAAGCCTCCCTAGCCTCTGGACTCTAGGACTTATACCAACAGTTCTCTAATTCTCAGGTTTTCTCTTTCAGACTGAGAGTTACAACACAGACTTTTCTGTTTCTGACACCTTTGAACTTAGACTAAGCCACACTACCCACATGCTAGCTTCTCAATCTATAATAACTTACATGGGTCTTCTCGTCTCCATAATTGTGTAAGCCAGTTCCCCTAATAAATCCTTTCTCTTGTATCTGTATCCATATTTTATTGTTTTTGTCTCTGTAGAACCCCATCTAATGGACCACCTCATGTCTCCTCATATAATGCCACTTCACTTTTACATGTGGTCTATTACCTTTGCTTTCCTTATCCCAGTGCAGGAGCATCTATGTAAAAGGTCATTCTCACATCTCTCGGGGCAATCTGTCATTTCTAATTACAATTTTCTAATTCTAAGCCAATTGAGCCATGTGCAATTTTCACACTGGCACTTGCTCCATGCATTTTTATAAATGCTGTCCCTTTTCTCCCTTTTTTGAATTTTTTTCTCCACATATTTATTGTTGCATTATGGTTGTACATAATGTGGCATTCATTGTTACATATTTGTACATGCACACAATATAAAAATATAATTTGGCCCATATCTCACCTCCACACTATCCCTTCTTTTCTCTTCAATGTCATTTTTCTACCTAACTTCCAATCAGCCTTTAGATCTTAAACCAACAAGATTTCCCTTAGTCAGGTGCTAGCTCCTGAATGCTAATCAGAAATCTGGGCCATTCTTCATAGTACCTGGTATCCATGCTTCTTGTTCACTTCTTGGAATCCTCAAGTAAACTATGGCCTCTTGTAAGCAGATGCCATACCTGTCAGTCTTATCCTGTGATTATTCCTATTACCTCACCCAAAATTCATGTCAAAGGTCTGGCCAATACTTGCTGAATGAAGAAATGAATGGTGGAGGAAATCAATAGTTTTTTTTTTAGATAATATAAACTAGAGATGATTTTGCACACTGTAATGCAGTTTGAGTATCCCTTTCCCGCTTTGAGTATCCCTTGGGATCAGAAGAGTTTTAGATTTTGGATTTTTTCAGATTTGAGAATATCTTCATGTACATAATTAGATATCTTGGGGATGAAACACAAGTTTAAACACAAAATTTATTTATATTTAATATATACCTTGTACACGATCTGAAGATAATTTTATGTAACATTTTTACTGCACTCACATTTTGACTGGACTTTTCACATTAGGTCAGGTGTGAAGTTATTTATCCAATTGTGGTGTCATGCTGTCAAAAAGTTACAGGTTTTTTTTAACATTTCAGATTTTGCACATTTGGATTAGGAATGCTCACCTGTATTAACATTATAAAGTCATTTTACAAATCATTGTACAATGACAAAATAAAAAGTGTATTTTTATGTAAGATAAAATGCTAAATAACCTATATCCACTTACCCAATAAGTTGAACCCAGTCTGTCTCCAGCCAGTTTGACTGGCAAGTTTTTCTGTCTCTGAGAATTTAAAAGCAGAGGCTAAAAGGGAAGTTCAGCATCTAGTACATTGCAGCTTTCCATGTTTTATCCTCATTTTTGCCCAATCAGCCTACCAGCTGCCTCCTAGAAACCCAAAAGGAAGCTCCACAGCACTGGAGCACATCACTTACTACCAACATTTCAAGATGGTGCCTTGGATGCTGAACAATCTTTACTTCCTTCTTGGGAGGAATATTTGACTTCTAACTGATTATAAGTTTGTGTGCTAAAAGAAGTTTCCCTTTGTTCCCTGCTTTTGGTGAGTATTATTCCCCCAGAGGAAATTGTGCCTTTTTAGATATCCTCTGAGCAAATATCAGCTACACTCTGCATTCACCAAGGAGTGTCACTGAAAGTTGACCCATCCCAGAGGGCTTCCTGCAGAGATAAAGTGATGCCTATAGTCCCATGTCTCATGCTCATGTTGTCTTTGCTTCAAAACAGAGTAAGTGTAGTTGTCATGAGAAAGCTTCATGTTGTTATTAATAACTGTTAACAACTCTCTTTAAATTAGCTTGTGTTCCTGGAATATTTTCCACTAATTTCATGTTGCAGAAGAAGTCTGGGTCAGAGTATTTTCAGCAGAGCCAAAATGCATGCCTTGAATTAGCTCTCGCAGCAGGTTGATAGAGCTGGGTGTGGTTCAAGACTGAAATTGGTTAGATTTAAGCACCTCCCTTAACTTTGTGATTCTGCTAAACAGATGTTCACTTTCCCATTTTTCAAGTGAGAAAATGAGTCATGGATAGGGTAAATGATTTGCCCCAAGCTTGATAGATAATAATTAACAAGAAGAAAAAAATGTTGAAAGTGTTTTTGACATCAGTAACAATGTATTAATTTTAGTAAATTAATTTCTTCAAGCTGGATATCCTTATTTTCAAAATGAGAAGAAATATTACATCTTTTTCTGACTTTATTAAGATAATAAATGTAACATGCATATAGGACTGGTAAACAAAGTGGTAACATGCATATAGGACTGGGCATACAATAGGTAAGCAACATATGGTTCAATTACTCTATTTATGATTACATGTCATTGAGAATGCTTGACTCATTTAAATTTTGTTCAAAACAAACAATATTTCTTTTTCCCCACAATTTTATTATAGCAAAGTATACAGAACAAAATGTATCATTTAAAGTGTACAATTTGGTAATATGTAATATATCCCCATTGTTTCACGACAATTATCATTATCCATCTCTAGAATTCATCTTTCTAAGCTGAACCTCTGTACCTATCTGTTTGAGTCAACTTTTCATTGCTGTGACCATAATACCTAACAAGAACAACTTAAAGGAGGAAAGTTCCTTGTAGGATCACAGTGTCAGAGATTCAGTCTATGGTCTACTGGCTCCACTGGTCTGGGCCTGAGTGAGGCAGAATATCTCAGCCCAAAGAAATGCTGTTTAGTTTAGTTTATGGTAGTCAGAAAGGAGAGAGAGAGAGAGAGAGAGAGAGAGAGAGAGAGAGAGAGAGAGAGAGAGAGAGCGAATGGAA
>PVHX01013934.1:0-39372 GCA_004024805.1 Geosciurus inauris | reverse complement strand
TAAGCCACCAAATAGATTAATTCACTGATAACATTACATCTCTTACAATCCAATCTTTTCATCTCTAACCATGGCTGAATTGCTTAACACATGAGCTTTGTAGGACACTTACAATTCCAGACCATAACACCATCAAATGATAACTGTCCACACTCTTTTCCTCCCAGCTCCAAGCAGTCATCATTCAATTTCCCCTCCTTATGATTTTGACTCCCCTAAACACTTCATGTAAGTGGAGTCAGTATTTCTTAATTAAGAGATTCACATACAGCCAAGAATCCTGGGAGACAAGGACAAGTTGACAAATCTCCAGAGCAAAGTGTGTGGGAAGAGAGCTGCTGTGCCCGCCCTTTCGCTGACCATACTTGGCACTTCAAGTTGAAGACACTTCTCCCCCTATACTGGTGAAGGATATGCTTTGAGACAGGCTTGAATTCTCCAAGGCCCTTTTGAAGAGTTGGAGCTCCTCAGAGGACACAGCTGAACTAGAGTTACCTTTCCAACACATCAGTGCTGTCATTAACACTTATGTTTTCCTCTGCAAAGATGGATTTTGCATTCGTGGACCTGGCTGTCAGCAACCTCGATATGTTGGAGTTGGACTGAGCTGATCCACAGCTCTTCTACATACATAATGCTTTTCAGCCTTGCCTCTGGCTGAGATGAGGACACACTGTGATATTATTGATCTGATCAGATTATGGCTCAGGAAAATTACTTCTTTTTGAACCATCATGAAAAGCAAAATATGTTCATATTTATTTTGCCATTAACTGAAGGTTTGTGTCCTCCGCAAAATTTGTATGCTGGAATCTTAACCACTAAAGTCACAGTATTAGAAGGTGTAAACTTAGGGAGGTGATAAAGTCATAAGGGTAGAGCCTTTTTGAATGGTATTTGTGCATTTTGAAAGAAACTCCAGAAAGCTGCCTCCTCCTGTTCCTACCGCATGATGCAATGAGAAAGTGACTTTTTGTAACTCAGAACAGTTTCCTCATCTGACCTGGCCACACTGTCAGTCTGCCTTTGAACTCCCAGTTTCCAGAACTCTGAAAAATAAATGTCTGTTGTTCATAAGCCACTCAGACTACAATAACTTATTGTAGCATCCAGGGATTAAGGCAGAGTTTAAAATTTTGAATTTTTTAAAATGGCTTTACTCCGACACACATACATATTCTATGTCTATTTGTACTAAGAGCTACATTTTATCCTCTTTTATTTCATTGGCTAAAACAAAATACAGATATTTGAAGGAGAATTCAATTCAACATAGTTCTTCACATACTTTTCATTTTACTCTCTGATTTTGTTGTATGGCCAGAGTTCAACAATGGTAGGAAGGGAAACTAATGTTTTTATTAATCACATAAGTATGTCTTTAAAATATTTGAGGGATGAAGAATTGAGCCTTGATGATCAGAAAGGACTTATTTACTTGTCTTGTTTATTTTTTGCAAATGTTTCTATGAAGATAATCAATTTAATTCATATTTAGAGTCATGTCTTCTCTTTCAGGGAGGACATCTCAAAGACTTTCCATAGATGATCTGTAAATAATTTATTCAAGGTTAAAAGGATAATTTATGGCAGAGACAGAACTAGAATTCAAAACCTATTCACAGCACAAATTGCTTACAAATTGCTACCAAGGCCTGTGCTAAACAAAGCATGACTGCCTTTTCTACACCTCACTTAATTTAATGTTGTGTGATGTCATTTTCTTTCTACAAATTAGAGAATGGTAAAGATATAAGTAATGGCAGTTAGCCTTGTGGAAGGCATTAGTGACCATGGCCTCTACTAAATGGTTTGCATGAAATAATTTGATCTTCAGAATCTGTTAATGCTTTGGTTTGATTTAGATTTGCTTTCCAGTTTACATTTGCAAAAACTAAGAATTAAAGTGGTTTATTTATTTTAAGTCGCAAAATTAGAGAATAGAATTCTATGGAATTTGAGCCCTATTTTATCATGCTTTAATGTCCATGTATTTCTCCTGCAGGTCTGTAGTCTTAAGACTCATTCCCTGAAACTCTCAAGTCTTTCTGTCTCTTCAGCTGACTCAAAATCTCAGCATTTAATGACACTCCACTTTCTCCTAATAAAGCATTTTCTTCTCTGTTCTCCAGATTTTTTTTTCTCATTTCTCAATGAACACTTCCAAGTCCCTTTGTTTGCTTTATCCTCCTCTAGCAAATCATGTCCCCAGCTCTATTTTCTAGATATACACATACCCTAGATGATCTCAACATGTCTTTCCCTCTTCATACTCACATATGCATATATATTTCTATACCTATACATACATATTCATATATATTTTTGCAAGTGTCTCTCTAGATGAGACTCCTTCTCAGCTTCAAACATATTCTGAGCTGCCTGTCCAATATCTATACTTGACAACTAATTGCAATTTCAAATTTAAGAGAATCTCAAAATCAGATTATACATTGTTCAAAATTCAGAGCCACCATTCCCCAAAACAAACAAAAACTTTGCTCACATTCATTCATTAGATAAGGCAAAAGTTTAATCTCTTGATTCTTTCTTCTAACATTCCCTTCCAATTCATTAGCAAGTCCCGTTGGTTCTTTCTGGTGCCATCTACCACTGTATTGTTTGCTACTACAGGCCTAATCTAAGATACTGTCAATTCCCTTAACGTTTTTCCTTCCTGTTCCACTATGATCCTTTCTTCATTGAGCTGTTAGATGGTTTTGGGGGAGGATACACTTGATAGTTCAATACCCTGTTCAAAACTCCTTTCAGTTTCTAATTTCTGTATGTTAACTAATTGTCCTATGTACAGAAGTCTTAATAAACACCACACAAAGTAGGTTGTTTTTCATAGCAGTCTGTTTGGAATTTCAAACACATAGAATCATCATAAGAAGATATTAGCAAAGTGAGATGAGAAATGTAGCAACTGTAAGGGGACACAGATGAGGGTTCAGCAGAGGCTACATGTTCCCTATGGAATACTGAAACCAGCATGGCTCCAGAACCCTGAACCTGACTTTTTACCAAATCAATGAGCTTGCTTTTGAACACTTTTGAGCCAGAGATGCAGTCTAGGATAATTTAGTTGAGCAATGAGAGGGCCCAGGACAGCACTTTTAGCTATGTTGAAATCAATAAAGCCAGGGAGTAGTTGTTTCATGTTTCTCCAGCAACCCCAAAGGTCATGTTGACTGGGAGTTAATGGTCCAAGGAATAAGAAGCTAATAATGGTCTAAGAAATGGGAGCTCAGGGATTAATTGCTTGACTCTTCATTAACCAAGAACAACACAGCAAGATACATTTGTCTTCCACGCAAAATCATACAAAATTCTCTCTTTATTAAATATACATTATTTACAGTTTTTAGTCTTTCTTCTGTACAACAATAACCATAGAAAACAAAGAAATCTAAGGCTAACTTTTATTTTCCCCATACAGTGTATTAAGACATGTTACATGGTCTACAAAACTGACTTGGAATGAGGCAACATCACTGGGGATTCTGTTATAGAAACAAAAATAAGAAGATCCAAGGGAAAAGAAAGTGTCCAGCAGATCCACAAAGGATATGACCTGTTTTGTGCTTTTACCATCATAAATAGCCCGATATATATGTATATATATATATATGTATATCGGGCTATTTATGTCATTTTTCATTGTAGTATTTACTTGTTAAAAGTAATTTCCCCTGCTCTCTCATTCCCCATATAAAGAGGGCCTGAACATGCCAGAGGAAGACTAATTTCCCATTTGAAATGGGCATTGTAATGTACTATCTTAGGGATTAGGAAATTACATTTTATGAACCAAATCTGAATTGTTGCCTGATTTTATTAGTAAAGTTTTAATGGAAAATGGCCATGCGTATTCATTTACAAATGGCCTCCTTGTGACAAAGGGAAGTGTCTGCTGAAGACAACACAGGGTATCAGGAGGCCTGTCAACTGCCAGATTCAAGAGAAAATTCATGGTCTTGGTCCTCACCAAATACAAAATTTCTCTTACAATGTAACTATGCTACTTTAAGCAACATTTGGTATTTTTTTGCAAGAGTATTTAAGGCAGGACAAGGTTACACTGGTTGATTCTGCCATTCAATGTGAAGAGACTGCTGACATTTCATGTAAGACCTTTTGAATCGGGTTTGACTATAATGAAAAAAGTATGAATAGGCAGATGCCCATTAATGTTATCCTGTAAAGTTGCATGTAAATTGAGTACCCGTGGAAAGACTTTTCAAAGGGGCTACAAAGTAATACAATACTCCTTCTGCATACCCAGTGCCTTTTTTCATGTCCTCTGAGGCTACTGCTTGTATCTGAAGCATGAAAGAATATTATGCTAATGACACAAGACCAGCTGTCACCACTAACACAGTTAGCTTCACCTTTGGTCATGACTTAGGACTATTCCCCAAATTTACCCTGCTCTTTTATAAAGCATTTCCCTGTGTCACTGGGAAGGATTGAGAGAAACAGTGTTAGATGAGAGATATTAACAGTGTTAGTATTGAGATATAGAGTTAGATGGTGACTTCAGTATGCACTGTCAGGGCTGGAGAGTATTGTAGCTTCTTACCATATGACCTATCTATGGATGGCAGGACCAGGGAAGTAGGGAGAAAGACCACGAGACAGACAAAGGATCTCAGGACTTCCATTCATGAAGGCTCTGTTTAGGACAGTGGACCTAGGGAGTTTTCTTGTTAGTTCATTTTCCTTAAAGCTTTATCTGGGTGTTGAACGTGGGCAGTTTAAGTAGCTGTGGTGAGAGTTCTAAAGCACCCTGGGAAAATCTTGATGAAATCAAATTTTAGAAAATAATGTAGACACAATAGGGCTAGGAAAGGTCAAAAAATGTCATGCAAAAGTGAGTAGAGAATTCATCATGCAAAGCCTGTGATATTGCCTCTTCCCTAATGTGTAAAACAATGATCCAAATGCACTAAAGCAATGCCTGAGTTAGGAGCTAGAAAGTGGAGGAATTGTCACTGATTCATGGTGGAAGCAATGACCTTCCTCACCTCCAACAGCCACCAACTTCTGCCATGAATCCCTTTTTCCTTTTTGATACATCCCAAGCAGGCTTGATCAGAACACCAAAACCAACATTTGTCCTACACTTAGCTCATATCTGCTTAGCCACTTTGTAGACTATAAACATTACAAAAAAACAGACAACTAGCTTACAAATACAATATTTCACTAGAAAATGTGCTTTCCTGTTCTTTCTCAGAGTACCTTAGTGCAAAATAAGCGGGAAAATATCACTTAAAAACAGCAAAACAGTTAATTATTAAAAAAAAATTACACGAAGGAGTCAAATAATTGTCACCTCAAAGTGGGAATGTTTCTCTCCCTACCAAGCATATATGTATGTAGAATTTTCTGGAGAAAACTTGAGTAACAGCCCTATTTTTTACAATGTGTGTGTGTGTGTGTGTGTGTGTGTGTGTTGCACTTTGTCCCCTTTAGGTGGTTCAACTATTTGGAATTTATTGAACAGAGCTGAGAACTAGAGACAACCAAAATCTGCAAACTAGATGTCTCAACAAGAGTATGGGTGAAGTTGCAGGATACAGGTTAAGAAAGATCCAAGAGTAGTGTATGGAAGTCTATTACATTCTGTGTCTTTTAAAGATAACATCTTCAAACTGCATGAGAGACATGAAATAGCACTCAGTTATCCTCCAAGTATTCCAACAGTTTTGAATTTGTTACATCACATTCCATTAACCTCCTGTGACACCTCCAGGAACAATAAAGTCTATTTATTTATTTAGTCTACATATGACCTATAGGACAATTGAGGACTACAAGTATATCCAGGCCTTTAGCTTAAAGAAGAATGAATGACAGAATTATTCAGATGTCTCAAAAGCTTCTTGTGAGGATGGTGTTGTAGCAATAGTTTGATGGATTGTACCTGTAGAGGAATCCAAAGGAAGCCATGGAAGGGGGTAGACAAAGTATAAAGACTTTTTTTTCTAGAAAAAATTCAGTGTGCCTGATGCCTGTATCCGTGGATATGCTGGAGAAGTTGCTCAGACAGTAACTTTTAGGTATGGTGACTTCAACTGAATTAATGCAGTACAGACAGATGGCACGAATGATCTTTTGGACTGAAAAAATTCACATAGGGCACAGAAGAACTTCACATTTTTAGTCAATTATTTACCCAAGGATAGACTTCATCTACTTCTCATAGACATTCCTAAGTAGAGTCCAAAGGTTCTTCAAGAGAGGAGAATCTTAGGATGTGATGGAGAACCACAAAGCCAATTTCAGAATCATCTAGAAAAGCAATGGTATGCAATAGCATAAAGAAATGGCAGTAAATGAACTGAGAAAAAGAGAAGGAGACAAGCAGAAGTGGAGAGCATTCTTTTCTACCCTAAGTAATCTCAAATTTCCTCTTAGATCTAATTAATGGGAAATAAAGAAGTCTTGTAAAATCCCTCAATTAGAACTGAAGCAAGAAAATAAAATAAAACTAGAAAACAAACAAACAAAAAGAATCTAGAGTATTTAGCTTTCTCAAAAGTACATCATAGACAAAGATCATTTTATTCTTGCTCTCCAAAAAGACTTGATTCATTTGTGTCCATAGAAATATATTTGTGTAAATAGATATTTACTTTGAGAATAAGAAACAAAGAAGTTTATTGCAGATGCAAATAATAATTGTGAAGCAAAATTATAAATATTGTCTATAAATTTGTCAGGTTCTTGAAGTCTTTAGCAAGTGCTTTACACAAATGTCACAAGGTCTTTGCCCTGTGTTCATAGCACTTTATGCATACCCCTATTAAAACAGCATGTGTGACATGCTAGACTCTCAACTCCTCAGGGAAAAGAGCAAGGTATAATTTATGTCTGTATAAGTAATGCCCAGCACAATCCTTGGAGTAGAGAGCATCTGATGTATACTTCTTGAATAAAATAGAAAGAAGAGAACAACCTATTCCTTTTGTTCTGATTCTGCTCCTGCTACATTGTGACTGGGCATGTTTCTGACAAAAGTCAGAAATCAGGTTAGTACCACTTCTATTATTATCAAAGAGAACAAAAATCATTTTAAAACATCAGCTGCAGAATTCTTAAAATAAATCTCCCTTATGTTTTTGATAGTGAATAGAAGAGGCTAAGCTATTCATAAAAATATATCTAGAGAAATGAAGAATGTCTATTTCTCTAGATGAATTCTCACAGAAACCATGGAAAACTTGCCCTCTACACACAGTGAATGATACAGTCAATCTTAGATATATTTTGTGGTAAGCAAATTTACTGTTGCTTGAATAGATATGTTTGGTGGAAATAATATCATGAAACAGACTCCTCAGAATGTGAAATTGCACAGGTATTTTTGGTTTTACTGTGAAGTAACTATATTCCGTAAAATATATATCTAAACAGCAGCTACCAAAGACTGAATGTGGAACTGGAGAAGATTATGGAGGTCTATCTAGGTGGCCACATGATGCTGTCAGGTAATGAATACTGCAGTGGAGAAAGATGGCTAAAGGAGGATTTGAATGCTTTCAAAGTCTAGTTTTAGATTATAAAACATTATATATTGCCTAAAGATTGAAATACTCACATAATTGTGTAACTTCAGATAATGAAACAGATCTTAGTCCCAGAAAGGAAAGAGAAGTAAAGTTAGCATTTATTCCTAATTGTGAAGTGTTTTTGTTTAGAAAGTATGTTTTTGGATACAGCTAGTGAAAGTCATAGTGTTTTCTGGGGTTATGAAAAAATCCAACCCTGTGAAAATAATTCTGATCTAGCCCTGAGACTAGTTATAGCAGTATTGCACAGACTGCACTGTCTGCGTATCTGTCTGCCTTTGGCCTAGGGAACACAGAGCGCTTATATACACAGTCCATGCATGCAGGCAGGGTGCCAGTGGTTTGTGGTGTTCATGTGGCCAGGACAGAGGTTCACAAATTCTCCATCCTATACAACTATCTACAAGCACATGTAAGTCAATGAAAAAGTCAGATACTATGAGTTGACTTTTACTAGTCCTCCTTTTCTTATATCAGGATCACGTCAGCAAAATATGGGACTCGCTTCTCAGAGATTTGAAGAAGGGAGAGTTTCAGCTTTATTGCTCACATTTTCCTTTTTCTTTCCATTTTCCTTTTGGAGATGCTTCAGGCTAAACCCACTGCACTTCATGGTGACTTTTATTTCAGGTGACAAAGGAATATGTAGCCAAGCAAAATCCTGATTTTTACAGCCTTTTTATAGAAATAAAAAATTCAAAAGTGAAAAGTAGAAAAAGAGGAAAAACGGATGATGGAAAACAGTATTTAAAGATTTATTCTTTTATTCAGTGATCATTCATCTTATTAAAGCTAATTTTTAAAAAACATATTCTTATTTAAAATCCTCATAAAATAAAGTTTACTAGGAAAATGATAATTATGTACTAATTGGTGAGGTAACTAAAAAATCCACAGAAAATTTTAAGAAAAGACTGTATTTAGAGCAATGTCTTAAAGTTGAAACATATGATTATAAACTCAACCCTCCTTCACAAGCTCTGAAACTGGAAGAAAAGCTGGGGGATTGATATGGAATAAAGCTAGTCACTTCCTCATTGTGAGCCTCCTAATACAGAAGGAGTATTACAGAATCAGAAGCAAGAAACTGTAAGAGTAAGATGGAAAGTCTGCTAACTGTCAAGGCTGGCCAACCGTGTTAAGATGGTAATTGTTTTGCAAACCAAATCTACCTAAAGAGAATCAGGGAGTATTTTCCTCAACTGTGGATCATTCTACTGGCATCTCCAGGACCCTGGAGCATTGATATCCTTTATCCATTATCTTTCTCCAAGATAGTCCAGGGGCAAAGAGTTAGGCATATTGCTACAGCAAAATCATCAGAATTCTTACTATCAAACGCAAAGATAGTCTCGATGCTTTCTTGAAGGGATGAATTCCACATTTTGTTACTAAATGGGGCAAAGAGCCTGAAATTTGTAGCTGCCTCATCTGAGAATATAAGTCTGCAGAAAAGTGTGTGTAAATGGCAGCTTCACAATGTATAGAGTGTAGCAGATTTAACAATGAGGTGTGCTGCAGAACCTAAGGGCTCCTCTGAAATCAATCATTGAGTCAGCTGAAGGTGACCTCAATGCCACATGTGTCAGTGTGTCCTAAATCTCCTAGAAACAGCTCAATGGAAAGAGATGGATTCATCATATCTATTACAAAATGTGAAAACTGCAACTCGACATTCAATTTCCCCACAAGATCTTTCATAAGTAGATGGGAAAGGAAGAGTTCTGCTTGATATTTCTCTTCTTTCATGCAGTTTTTTTCCCCATATATATATTTAAAGTTGAGTTAAGATGGTTTAAGCTTTTTCATAGAACCAGGTACTATTTTAGATTTTTATTTGAATGTCTTTATACTGCAGCAAATTACATATATGTGTGTATATGTATATATATATTTTTCACTTCAATATAATAATCCCAGGAATAACCTAGCTAACATGTCTTACAAAACTGGAAGAGGCATTTTTTGAAGTTATGGAACATCTACTTCCTAGGAACTTTCTTTTCACCTCCTAATTTCAAGCAACTATTTCCATGCTTCCTCTAGGTTTATGCTATTGTGTGCTGTTTCTAAATTGTTGGCCCCAAGAGACAATGATAAGGAAGGAGCAAAGTAATTGCTCACTACTATCAGCAATTCTATTTGGAAATACTCAGGGGATAAGAGTCATAGCAAAAAAAGGGTGATGAGTTAGAGCAAGGGGCCTAGGGAAATAATTAACACAAGCCGTTCTTGTTCCTTGTAAAATGCCACCCATGCAAACCAGGCCTAAAGGATCTCTTTGCCCTGGGTTCCCTGGTTCAAATAAACTGGGAATGGGGGAGGATGTCTGGGATGACCATTAGATTGCCTAAGTCACAGAGCTCAAGTTTAAGGTAAGTCTGAAGGAATACGAGCCTGCAAAATTAAAAGGTGCATTTGGAACACAAAGCTGAATATGTGTGTTTGCGCACGTGTCTCTTCTTTGTCTAGAACAGTAAAGTCAGTGTCTTGAGTGGTCATTTTCACCATGATACAGGTGTCAGACAGGAAGGCAGTAGCCGTAGCTGCCTGGTCTCCTGAGTTGGGTGAAGGGGATGATATTGTGGTGGATGCAGATTATGTTCCAAAAAAAGAAGTGGCAAATATTTAAGAGAGAATGACCAAAATTAAAAGACAAAAGAGAGAGGAGAAAGAAAAAATTAACAAGCAACCACAGAAATGAGTATCAGGTGACCCTGCAGTTTTTCAGATGAAATATTCCCGTTTACACTCGCTGACTGTGTTTTGCAAGTCAATATCATTTCTGAAGGAACTGTCCAAATTCTCTGGATATTCCTTCTCCTTCATCTGGTTGGTTCGATGTGATTGCTTATGCTGGTAAAGGAGGCGGGTCATGATGCCGATGATACAGAAGGTGATGAATATCACCACTGCTATTACTCCTGCGGGGAAAGGAGGAAGAAAAGAGAAGAAAATTATCACAGATCATCTGCTTGGGAGAAGATTCAGCATAGACAGGGAAGAACTTCAGAGAAAACAGAACAAAACAAACACACAAACCAAACTCTATCACAAGCTTGGAAATAAAAACTTGCTAAATGGCTTTAGTCTTCCATTACTATAAAATCGCCTTCTTCCACACTAGGGAGGGAGAAAGTCAATTTAAATCATGGGAAGTTTTATTGCATAGCCTAAGAATGCTACCTTATAAAATGGGAATTGGAATAGCAAAGGATTTCTTTGTAAATGTTTTCAATAAATGTTGTAAATAATGTGTCTGAATCATTTGTAATTAGCATATTTCATTGTCACTTTGTAACTAAGACTTCTAGAATTACTTGAACATCCTAGAAAACAATACTTAAATATTTTACATCCTGATACATTCTCTCCTGATAAAAATATTTTTATGTTATGTTTGTTACTAAAAATTTCATTAATAATGAATACTCATGATTTAGGGCATTTCTACACTGTTCTACACTCTGCTAACTCAGACCTGGAACATTTTTGTTTTTGTGAAATTCATGGTCAATTGAGATGGCAAACTTTTGCCCAGTTCTGTTATTTCCACTTTACTTTTATTTTATGTCGTTATTCTGGATCAATTTTGCAAGTTGTCCTCATTGACCATAATATCTTGTATCTACCTTTGCTAGAAAATTTCCTGGGACTTAAAACATAGTCCAAGTAAAACTCTGGTAAAATGTAAGTGGAAGAATGTGTCTCTTCATAAATACAGGTTTTACAGCATTGAAACACTTCAAAATACTATTGATAATCAAAGACATCCTATTACTAATAAATGATATACTCTGGTTGGATTTTTTTCTAAATAGTGTAAATGTTGAGAAAAAACATGTCTATATTTAGAAATTTGTTGTTGGAGACTTTGTGTTACAATTTACACAAGCAAAGATACTGGAAGATTAAATATGTTGTTGGCATGCCTTCATCATATTTTTCATATTTTTGAGAGCTGGGACCAAATTAAGATTGCTTACTTTTTTTTTTGTACCAAGGATTGAACTCAGGGGTACTCTACCACTAAGCCAAATCCCCAGCCCTATTTTGTGTTTTATGTAGAGACAAAGTTTCACTGAGTTGCTTAGCACCTTGCCATTGCTGAGGCTGGCTTTGAACTCGTGATTCTTCTGTCTCAGCCTCCAAAAGGCTGGGATTACAGGCATGCGCCACCATGCCTGGCTGATTGCTTATATTTTTGTGTATTCCCTAATCTTTGTGTTTTTTTTTGTTTGTTTGTTTTTGAACTAGAGATTTAACTCAGGGGCACTTGACCACTGAGCCACATCCCAGCCCTATTTTGTGTTTTATGTAGAGACAAGGTCTCACTGAGTTGCTTAGCGCCTCGCCATTGCTGAGGCTGGCTTTGAACTCGTGGTTCTCCTGTCTCAGCCTCCCTAAGTGCTGGGACTACAGGCTTGCACCACCGTGCCCAGCTCCCTAATCTTTAGGTAACATTCTCCTACTGTTTTAGAACCAGGCAGAGTAAAACCACCTATGTTAACAAATATATGGATAAACTGGGTGGCAGTGAGTGACTCCCATGAATGGGCTACAACTTCAAGTCATGAAAGAGGGAATAGTTTTCTGCTACTTTAGTGCATGGTTTATTCAGAGTTGGAGAGTGTTCAGTTCTCTGAAAATTCTCCTATGAGGTTGAGATAACTTTCCAACTCTTACAGAGACTCACAAAAGCATGAAAATGAGTGGTGAAAAGTCAGCATTCAGGAGTCTCTTAGTCTCTTCTTCACTTGTCAAATGAAAGCTTCCAGGAAGAGAAACAGGCACAGGATTCTTTCTGACATTTTTGATGCAAACGAAAGTCAAGTTCAACCCTCTTCCCTTAAGCAGAAATTCAGGCCAGATGTTTTGCGAACTTCCATAAGGAATCGCCATGGTTCACCTTCCTTTGCACTTCCCCCTCAGAACAGTCCCTCCCCAGTCAGGCTGTAATTTTTGAGGGCAGTGTTCATATCTTTCATCCCATATCCCTATGCTTAGCACAGGACCGGACCTGCTACTGGGGCTTATTAAGCATCAGTTAAATGAATAGATACTGCCATGTTTTAAAAGGAGAATGCTATCTGGTGCCAATCAGTTTATCTAGGCTGCGAGAAGGCAGGGGTGGGGGCACCTGCTAGGCTGATAGTTCTCAGATAAAAATTCACTTATTGTCTCTCAGACATCTTACATTAAACAATGTTTAGGAGTCATTCTGTGTTGTAAGACCCAGATGGAAAAATCAAGCTACTGCAGTCAGCAGCCAAGCTGAGGCAGAAAGAAAAAGGTGAGGCCAACATGCACTTAGATAATGAAAAGCAAGGGAGGGAGGGAGGAACTGAGCTTGCAGCAGAGCAAACAGATCTGCATCTGTAACCATATGTGCTGCTAGATTTGAAACTACAGTCCTGTGGGTTCGCCCTGCTAATTAGATCTAACCCAAATCACTTTGTAGAGAAAGGCCGACAGGACTGCAACTTCACCCATCTGTCTGCCCCAACGTGGCTTCCTCTCCATATGTAGTTTTATTGGTCCGCTTTGTTTGTGCTTTAGGAAAAGTGACAACTGGATGAGATGAACAGGAGGCAGGCTGCCTGTCTGTAAGCAAATGCTCCAGCTGTTGACTCAGTGCTCAGCTGCTGATGAATCAGAGCAGGAGGAACTCACAGAGCTGCTAGAGTTTTTGGGGAGGGTGTCTTTGATCATGCAGCACACATGACTATTCATTGAAAAGACTCATGGTCTTGAAGATAATGCGGGATTCTGGGTTTTGGATGGCTGTAGTTAAGGATGGCTTCAGATAACTTCCTCCAAAATAGAGGATCAATTTATCTTTTCTACTCTCAATAACAAAGAATGGCTTACCTCCAATGACCGCTGAATCACTCCGAACTGCATTGGTAAGTGGTTCTCGCTCATCTGTCTTCCCAAAGGGATCTAAGGAGCAAAAAACCTGAAACTTCACTCTTCACTGGAACCACCAGAAAACACGATATAAAACACCTACAGATTATACCAAGTGCACTCAAATAATTGTGAGTTAGAATTTTGGAAGGAACTCCAGTGAAAACAAAAAGAAGCCTTTGAAATATGCTGCTTATAACCCATAGTTCCTAGACACTCTTAGCTTATATGTAAATTGCAGGATAAAGAGTGGAGCCATAGAATGCTAGTGTCTTGTCCATATGCCCTCAGCCTTCCCTTGAGGTCCTTTTGTGTTTTGCTAGATAGTTCTTGTGTATGAGTAGGCTTCTAACTATAAGCACCCATACTTCTCTGCACCCATAAGAGGATTGTGAGCCTATCGACAGAAAAGAGAATTAATACTCTCAAGGGCAACCCTCACAGAGATATATATATGGTGCAAGTGGAATATATATATATAAAAGAAAAAACCCCAGCAAGTTTAAAAGTACACAGACCTGACTCTGAATCCTTGGTTGTGCTATAAAATGAGATCTCTTTTGAAATGACAAGTTGCATACATATTAAAAGTGGGCAGTGATACTTATGTGCATGTATATAATGCATATAAATATTCAGAACCTGGGGAACAATACACATTTAATAAATAGCCACTCTAATTATTATCATTTTGTTATTTAATTCTCAGAAAATAACAAAATGAGTATTAATTTAATTTTTTAGTTTTATTTATTTATTTTTGTATGAAGAAACAAGAATGAACCCAGTAAGGAACTTGCTCAATGCTCTGTACTTACTCATTGCAGAGTCAGAATTCAAACCACAGATATACAGGTGCCACAGTTTACATGCATTTCTATTATACCTTACCACTGCTAGGAAAAACCTAAGATCAGTAAAGTGTTGCAAATAGCAAAACCCAACCCTTTTTTTGCTCATAATTAATAACTTGTTTGGCAATTGATAATGCATTATTTCATGACATCATTAGAGCTATGTGTCATTTAGTAACTTTATCTGTTAGATGGGAAAAATAATAAGTCTATACTTCATAAAATTTTGTAGGAATTACATGAGTTAATGTATGTTTTTAAAGTAGTGCCTGACACAATGCAACTGTTTAATAAATCTTGCTTCTTATTATAATTGTGGTGATAATGTTGCATACACACACATGTGAGCATGTACATCCTAGTCTCACTGGGGGACATCAAGCTCCTGATGGAAAAGACCAAGTCTTACACATCACGTGTCTTAGCAGTTTCTATACTGCCATGTGCGGCAATATATAAAAGATGTTGGGGAAGTATTTCTTGTGAAACTGAGTGAACAGTATTGAGGGTTATGCTCCCTGTAGTGCATTCAGGGGAGCTTTTCCTAAGACTCATTAAACTGGAGCTCAGAAAAACTACTAGGAGAGAGAGACTGATGGAGTCAAATGGGAAGGACATTCAAGAAGGAGCTGGCGTTGGGTGGGCATTCTGGGTTGGCAGTACTCATAGGGTGGTTCCAATGAAAAGAACTTCTTTGTGAAACTTGATAATGCTATTAATCATCTCTGGATGTTTAGACAGTTTACATGCATACATACATAGGACTGATGACAACAGGCGTGGCGGTGATGGTGGTGTTTGTGTGACACAGAGTAAAGAGACAAAGGGAAAGTGGAAGTAAGAAATGAGAAGAAGAAGATACCAAAAACATTTAGTCATTATATATCCTCTGTTCTCTAAAGCCTGCTGTTATGTATCCCTATGCCAATACTCCTTCCTGAAATTCTTCCTGCTTTGCCATAGATATTGAAAACTTAGCTGTCCACCAGGGTTATGAGCATGGTTTATTCTTACTCCAATTTACATAGGTACCTCTTTAATTTAGTCTATGCACTACTTTTTAACAGTAAAAAACAATGCAGCCTTGGTTTTAACCTAGAATTCTCAATACCTAGCGTATTTTGCTGTTGATATATTAATACATTCAGTTTATTAATTCAATCTCTCTGTTATATTTATTAGAGCTGCAAATAAAACACTTCTGTTATGATAAGTTGATAGTTTCAGTAACATGATTACAAAAATTTTAAAATAACAGGATTCATCCATGCTTGAAATGCACCTCCAGGAAAGTAACCCCTCAGGGTGTTGATCTATTCCATATATTCATTGGTGAATATTGTTTTAATGGCTTGTCTGCACTGTCTTTATTTTTGAGGGTGAATACCAGGGATTGAACTCAGGGGCACACAACCACTGAGCCACATTCCCAGCCCTATTTTGTATTTTATTTAGAGATAGGGTACACTACTGAGTTGTTTAGTGCCTCACTTTTGCTGAGGCTGGCTTTGAACTCACAATCTCCTGCCTCAGCATCTGGAACTGCTGTAATTACAGGTATGCACCACCACAGCCTGCTTATATTGTCTTTTACAACTTTAAAGCCACCTATGGGTTTTAACTCCCCCTCTGAAAAATTTATGACTTAGTTTAAATACATACCTATATACCTCTTTCTATATCTCCATATCTATCTGTCTAAATATTAAACACACACACACAGAGACACATACACATAATGTTTCATAAGAACTCCCTATTTTTGAATGCTAGTCTCCTGCATCTGTATGATACTTACACATACAAAGTTTTCTCTGATTTATTAAACGTGCTAAACTTTACTAGAAATTCACACATCTACTTACATATTAGTTCAGTAATCAGACTGCACCTCCCTTATACTTTAAGCAGCAACCACTTGAAAAACAGGGACTATGTGCATTTCTACACATATATAATATGTATATATATATATATATATATATATATAATGTGTAATCTATGAAATTGTGCATTTAGTTGTAATTGTTCATCACATGAAATAGTATTATATTAAATATATATGAATCCACTCAATTCAAGGTAAAAAAATTGAGTACTATTATCTGGCTCTTTAAATTGAAAGCTTCTAGAAGACAGCTAAGGTAGTCTTAGTGAGGGGAATTCCTTGGGCATTCTCAGGAATTTACCTGATGAAGAATGCACAGTGGTCACTGCATTCACTTCTGAATCCACCATGGAGCTACAGCTAGCTTCTGTCAAGGTCCCCTGGACGGTCACAGGTGCAATAGTGGTATGACGCAGGGCTGCCTTCAGTGGTGCTATATGGTTGTACTGGACCGAAGACAGGCATCCAACAAAACCCAGGGCATTTGCTTTAGCAATTTCAGAATCCAGTCCAAGATTATCTGCAATGTAAAAGACCATTAGAAATATATATATTTAAATATGATCTATGTTTTTTGAGTATTGTATAAAATAACTGAAATTACTTTCTTATTCTTTGAGTAAGGAAAAAATCTCCCATCTCTATCTCCTCTTTCCAACCTTCGCCCCTCATTGCAAGCATCAATATATCAACCGGATTTTGTAGAAAACTGCTTAGGCCATCTCTGCTTTTGTATGGAAATGTTTCAAAACAAAATTTCTATTCATATATTTTATTAACTGTGAAAAGGACAATGAATGTGTCCCATACTCTTGGTGTTTAATAGGATGTGTATCAGCATCTCCATTACCATTACCTGTGTATGCAGGTAATTAGGACATCCATACTACAATGCTCATTAAAAATCTCAATAAAAACGTAGTGGGTGAAAAAATGATAAGATGTAGGTAGTGAGATTAGAAATCAAAATGATCTTCCCATAGATTTATGGAATTATTATTTTAAGATAACCTATGTAGAATGACCTCTAGAGAAAACTTCTACCAGCTTGGTCTGTCCATGGTACTGACTGGGGGGAGGTTTTATTTTTTCATTTTGATAGCATTCAAGTTCCTAAAGTAGTTTTGAGTCTTTATAAAAAATGAAGATGCAGTAATTTGGAATTCACAATAAGATCAAAGGTCTCATTTTCTTCAAGATCGGTAAGAATATTACTCAGCATCACATTTCTTTCCCTTAAAAGGGGTCATTTAGACAAATTGCTATGATGCAATTACCTAAAACTTCAATACATAATAAACCATTTTCTTAAGGTATGATAATTTTAATATAATTAGGTGGTTCAAATGGTTATTTTATTATGATAATACTTTTATTTTCTAGAAGGGGGCAGTGACTTTCTTAACTAACAGTGTACATTATAATTTCATTTTGATTCATAAATGGTCAAAGGGTGCCTTCACGGATCTGTAAGTATGCATTATGTTGGCAGCATTAAAGAAAAGATGTGAGGAGATTATAGTTGAGAATAATAAATTAACATCTCTTGATAATGTCTTTTCTAATTTATGCCCTCAGTTTACCTCCCTCTTCAATACCCATGTAAACTTCATCAATTTATCATCTCTCTTTTCTTATATGAGAATAGAGTAATTGCAAATAAACTTTATGTGGCTGTTGTAATAAACTATCACAAACTTAAACAACTTATATGAAATGACTTAAAACACCAATTGATTATCTTTAAGTTTTGTAGATTAGAAGTCTGATATAGCACTCACTGGACCCACAATGTCAGCAAGACTGATTTCTTTCGGAGTCTCAGCACGATACATTTCTGCTATAAATCTGGAATGTCCCCTGCAAATCTCATATGTTAGGCAATCCAGCAATGTTCAGAGATGAAAAAGATTGGATTATTAGAGGTGTGACCTCATCAATAAATTAATCCATTTGATGAATTAATAACTTGAATAGACTACTCAATGGTAACTATAGGAAGGTAGGGCATGGTTAGAAGAATTACGTTACTGGGAATGTGGCTTTGGACTGCGTCTGTTCCTGGCTCCTTTCTCTCTGCTTTGTGACTGCCATAAGCTGAGCAGCTTCCCTCCACCATGCCCTCTCATCATGATGTTCTTCCTCATCTCAGGCCAGAGCAATGGAGCTGATCAAATATAAACTGAGACCTCTGAAACTGTGAGCCCAAAATAAACTTTTCCTCTTCTATGTTGTTCTTGTCAGTAATTTTAATCGATCAAAAGCTAACATATTTTATTTTCAATTTTGAGCTCCTAGAATCCACTCCTTTTCCAGAGCTTGGTCTCCTTCATCTATCTTCAATAAAAGCAATGTTGCATTTCTCTGGTCCTTTTTCACAGTCACACACAGCTATAATTCCATTCTTTGGCCTCTCTTTTTCACCTTTAAGGATTCTTGTTATTATATTGGATTCATGCTGATAATCAAAGATGATTGAAAGTGCATATAAAGATGTTTAATATGAAAAAAAAAAAAAGATGATATTTCTTTTTTTAAATACAACCCATTAGAGACATTAATTCTGTTAATGTCTTAATTCTTCTCTGCCCCATAATCTAATATATTCAGAAGTTCTAAGGATTAGGACATAGAATTTTTGTGGTTCATTATTCTGCCTATGACTCCATGCCAGATATGTCGTGAGCATTGTCCAGGTGATGGTAATTAAGATCCAATATCATCATGATACTACTTCTCAAGTGTAAGAGAACATTAGGGTATGGGAAGAAACTGGCAACTTTGAAATATTTAAATAAACATCCTACAATCAATGACATACATTTGTTACTTAGGTAAAGATCACAGACATTTATCTGTTATCATGAGTTTTAAAAGATTGTCCCATATGAGATTTTTTGCACCTTGTTATGCAGTAGTTTTCTAGATCAAAAAGCTGCAATAGGCTGAAAGTGATTAACTGGTGTCATCAGAACTCAGTGTGCCCAGCTATAATACAGAATGCATATTAGTTTTTCATTAGTTCTTAGCAAAGGGTAAAATCAGAAATCAGTAGTATTTAGAGGAAGAAGCAGAAGAGAAGGTAAACCTAAGTTGGTGTGAAGTTTTTGCATTGTAGGATATAAAAGCAGTGGAAAGTGACATGCTATTGCAGCTGTGCCTTGAGGGTCTTAGTCAAAAGTGCCATATCTCATTCTCAAAAGTCACTTGGAATGCTGCTGACATTGGTGCCAAGGTCCTTGGAGGACATCACTATAGCGACTGTCATGAAGACCAGCGCCAGGTACAAGAATAGGCACAGAGATAAAAAATGGGCAAAATGCCAGAGAGTGGCATTCTCCACCTAAAGGAAAATTGTGTTGAATAAAGTCTTATCTCTAGAAAAATATGTTTATTCTAGATGTAGAATAAGAATAGAGATCTTGAGATATTTCTGGAAAGAAATGAAGAGAGCAAGAATTCGTGGTATGAGAAAATACTCTCAGTATGAGGCCTCAGATAATAATTTCTCAAATTATTGAATAAATGGAAAAGCAAAATCCTTAGAATGGTTTCAAGTTATTTTCACTTTTTATAATAGTGTTAGCTTCTATGTGGTAGGGAATAAAAGTAAGTGAATAAAATACTGCAAAAAAAACCTCACATGCACCAATCCTTAAATAGCTACTATACACTATATAATTGCTGTTAAAATATTTCTAGATTTCCTTCAAACTTTCTTCCAGGTATTTGTTATGATCCTACAAAGTTTACAGAGGAAGCAACTGAGACCCAGGAGAACATAAAAGATACAGTGAAGTTAGAACTGAGGTTTAGACCCAAGTTATTATGACTTTAAATACTATATTCTTTATCTAAGATATGATACCTCTCAAATAAGTAAATATAAATAAACTTCAAAAATTTTTTCTACACAGAGTAAAATAATTTTACAGAAATAATTTTCAAGAAATAGGTTGCAAAAACTAAGAAAAACAAATTATTTTTGTTGAATGTCTCATGTAATTTACTGAACTGTGTATCACATGAAAGACATAATGTATTTACCAACCCACTTAATTCAGTTTTTAGATTACAATTTCATTAGACTCATAAGGAACCAAGTGGTGAAACTATTTTGTGTGCTCAGCTAATGAATGAATAACCCAGAAGAACATAGAGTGAAAGTGGCTTCGCAGAAGCATATAGAATGAGAATGTAAAGGTCCTGCTACTAAAAAATACTGGGGTTCTATTTCCCCTTCTTCTTGAGATTTTCTGTTAATATATGAAATTACCATTTGAACAAGGAGAATTACAAAATTTTAATTACATCTGCTACCATTTTGAGAAGCCACACGAAAAATATAAAAGGAAAAATCTGTAGCATTTCTATTGGTCTTATTTGAAATAGATTTAGTTTATCCCCCTCAACACAGTTGAGGGGGATAAACTCAACTGTTTAAATCCAATCAAAATACTGTTTCTGATTCTATTTATATTCTAGCACCCTTCCTTCAAATACTGATACAGAAGCAGCATGGGGTGCTGACAAGGTATGGTGGAAGTTAAACATTAGTTACTTCTGCAAAAAGGTGTGCCATCAACCAGTCAGGTAAGCAAGTACACTTCAGCTAGTAGTCCACCTTTTTTTATCCCTAATGTAGCACTGCTTCTTGTTCTGATAGGAGGATCTCGGGGTTTCAGTCTACACTGCATATGTAACTTCTGTTTTCCCATTTCTGAGCTCTAGTTTTGCCCATGGTAAAATAGTGGTCATTGTATCTGCCACATGCATCATGGTAGAAATAAACATGATGATACAGTATAATCCATAGCTCAGTACCCATGATTCATTTTTGTTGTTGTTGTTGTTGTTTATTTATTTATTTATTGGTGCAATATGCTGTTTTGATACAGGTATGCATTATGGGATGGCTAAGCAAACTATATAGCATATTTGTTATCTCACATACTTATCAATTTATTTTGGGGGTGAGAACACTAAATATTTACTCTTTTGGCTATTTGCAAACATACAACATATTTTTATTAATTGCAGTCACTATGATATACAGCAGATATCTTGACCCTTATTCACCCAGTCTAAGTGAAATTTTTGTGCTTTATCAACATCTTCTCATAACAAATGCATATTATCATTAGTAGTAGTTTTAGAAGTACCAATATCTTTTACTCCTCCTACTGTTCATCAGTTCCAAACTTCTTTGCCTGAATTCAATACTCCTCAATATGTCCAAATAATAATGCACTTGAGAAAGAAGAGGTAAATGCTGATGTGCTTGCTGTGCAATCTTTCTACTAAATTTTCACTTCACATGGACTCAGAGTTGAATATACATAATGCTCAAAGTTTGAATGACTCAGTTGGCTAATTTATTATAGACTAACTTCTTCATACATTGTAAAACCTGACTTTTTAAATTAATTTGCAAACACTCTTATTTCTTCAAAGTAAAGCTGTACTCCACTATTAAATCTGGTGGATTTGTGATGTCAAGGAAAGTAGCACAGAACCAATTTTAGCCCCAGAAATGCTTTATGCAGTTACAATTGTTTGACAAGAGGAGTCAGATACAGCAAATTCAGGCTAATTTTATGCAGGCAGTTTTTTCTTTTTTTGCAGTTTTTTTTTAATACAAAAAAAATAGAGTAGGAGAGATCAGCATTTGCTAAAAACAGACATTGCTCTAGGATGTAACATGGCATTTGCAGTATGTTAAAAGTCATTTATGACATTCAAATCTTGAAGTATCACAAAACAAGACATGCAGACCCATGTGACCTGGACTTATAAGAGTAAAATGTTGTACAAAGATGAAATATAAATAAGGGGAACTGAAGTCAGTGGAAGGGTAAGAGTAGCATACGCAAGTGAAGAGTTTCTCTCTAGAGTTCTTTGTGGGAGTGTTGGGGGGTAGGGACAGTCTGAAAACTTCACAATCAGAAGTTTGCCAAGTCTATGAACCATGTTTATCAGGTAAAATTTTAATCCTAAAAGAGGAACATCAAATTGGATTAAACACACAGACACACATATGCAAACTTGGAATTTGTTTCTTGTTTTAATATTTTGACACTACGGTCACTTGTACAGTATCCTATGTAAATACTACTTCTTTATAAAATGAGAAAGATTAAGATAATTATGCACAATATCCAATTACATGAAAAAATCATAAGTTCAAATTATTTTCTAAATTTAATTAACTACTCCTAGACCAATCTAAGCCTGGAACCTAGGTCTGTTGGTCTCTACCATTCTTTGTTGTTGTTGTTGTTGTTGTTGTTGTTGTTTTTGTTCCATTATTCCATGCTTAACATCCTTCTTCTGCAAAACATGTATCTATGTATTGATCACATATGGCAAATACTATGCTATATTCATGATGGTGGATTTATGATAGCTATCAATGAACTTTCCTCCCATCTCATCTCTTGTGAACTTTCAATCATTTTGGAGGATGAATTTAACAGACCAACAAAAATAGGTGATAAATCTTATGGTAGAGAGAGATCATTGTGGCTGTGAGGTCGTAGAAGGCAACTCTGGAACAATGTAGAGCAGGTAACATTTAGAATGCAAAACAATTTCCAGAGAAATGTATTAAAATGTATATTTCAGGACCTCTATTCAATCAGTAGTTCTAACATGAAGGTACACAAATATTTACATTTTTAAAACACTTTCTTGGGTAGTTGTGATATAGATGGTTCATGGTCCACACTTTGAGAAACACTGATTTAGGAAAGATTGCTTGGAGTAAATGTGCTTAAATAATGCTAAAATGATAAATAGAGGGTGGTTACGAACCCTGCACAAGGCGTAGAGGGACAAAGCACATCACATATAAGACAAAGAACAATCAAGTTAATTTTGTGTTAAATAAAGTAAAGAACGACTTTGGAGAGATCGGTAGGTGCTGTAGTGTTAATGATTTTCATATTCCCAAGGCATTTTTCCTACTACTATTACATGATTTTACTTCACAATAATGCCTATCCTCTCCTTGCTTTCAAGAAGCCTCTCTGTTTCAGACCTGTGTCCCCTTCAACTGGTGCAAAGTGCCCAATATGCAGAAAGTTAGAATAAATTCAGTTAACATTAGTGTTATGTATTGAATACAAAATGTCCTCAGAAAACTCTTGTAAATGTAGAAATGTCCTGAAGTGACCTAATTAGATTAAAAGAGCTCTCATCTGAATGGGTTAAACCATTTGATGGATTGATAAGTGGATTGAAATAAGTGGTTGGTAACTGTAGGCAAGTAGGACATCACTGGAGAAAGTTAGGTCACTGGGGGAATGCTTTTGGGGTTATATCCTTGGCTTCTTACACTGTTTCTCTGCGTCTTGACTTCCATGAGCTAAGTAGCTTTCCTCCACCACAATCCTCTGTCCCATTTTAAACCCGGAGTGACTGAGTCAGCTGACCAGGGACTAAAACCTCTGAAACTGTGATTTAAAATAAACTTTTCCTCTTACATGATATTGTCAGATCTTTTGTACATAGCAATGAAAAGCTGACTAACAGAATTAGTAAAGAAAATTAATAAATGAAAAAATATTTCCTATTATCAACAGTAATACAGTTTAATCGGGGATATATTATTAGGTAGATCTCAGACTTTTTCATTCTGGCCATTTATAAATATACTTTTTCTTTGTTTTTGCATTCACACAAGTGACATGTTTTCCAGAACACTGATGAGGCAGGCCAAGTTCTGCTAAAAACTTTATTCACATTTCTTATAGTTCTATCAGGAGTGCACAAGGAATATTACTCTCCATTTTTCCCAGACTTTTGTGTCCTAAAGCTGAATTAACTGTCTATATGGATCTGCATGTTCAGGTGAGTTTGGTTGCTACATAGCATGGTGTCGATCCTGTTTTTAATGACTTTACACTGTTTATGCATGAGGACCTATGCACTGATTGTTCAAATGCTGGGGAGACATTCCTGGGGCTCCTTTCCTTCAGATATCAGGATGAAATTCCTTCTTTGGAGAGGACTTCTATGGGCACCTAAAGAGCACATCCCCAGTTGCCTCTCTATATCTCAACACTGAACCCAGTTCATTTTCTTTCCAACTTTTTTCTACAAACTATGTAATTATGTAATCTCACATACACATGTGTGTGGGTGTGAAGGTGCATGAGTGTGTGTGGTTATTGGTTTATTTTTTATGTGTCTCTATAAACCATAAGTTTCATGAAGAAAGTACGCTTTTCCTTTTAGGTAACTACCTATTTCTTAACAAATTCATAACCTTGTACATACAATTTTTAAATATTATTGAATATATGAATGGGTCTATACTACATAGTATTTGACACATAGTAGGTCTGACACAACTCTCCTTTTTTCTTTTTTTGGTGCTGGAGAATCAAACACAGGGTCTCATGCATGCAAGACATGTGCTCTAAAACTGAACTACATATCCAGCTCTTTTTTTTTTTTATTTTGAGACAGAGTCTTTCCAAGTTTTCCAGGCTGGCCTGGAACTTGAGATCCTCCTGCATCAGTCTCCCAAGTAGCTGACATTAAAGGCAGGTGTCATCAACTTGAGATCCCCCTGCGTCAGTCTCCCAAGTAGCTGGCATTATAGGCAGGTGTCATCACACTCAACCCTAACTTTTCTTTAAGGAAAAATGCAGACATATGGATAGGTGGATAGGTGGATGGATAAATAGAAACAATATAATACAAGAAGCCAATAATAAAAAAATCAAGGTAGTAAATAAAAATTCTATCGCTTGAGAATTAATTATTTCAACATAAAATTTCTCTGGCTGAACATATTTTTCACTTTTTAATTAGGCTGCTTGGTACCATACATCATATGAATGCCCCTGTGTGGTTACAGGACAGTAACTGCTAAATCAACTTTAACAGACTTTAATAGACTTTAGCAACCTATTCAAATTTTGGAATTCTAGGCATCATACTCCCAAGGCTTATTTTGCTTTTTTTACATATAAAAATAACTTTTCTGGCTTTAAGACTTGGATTTGCAAGTTGATGTAGAAACTTATTCCTTTGGGATTAAAAGAAACAAAAAGAATTCCTCCTAGGGTGTTTATTATTTATTTCATATGAGGTCAGAATTGAAGGATTCTCATGTTCTGCTTTATAACTATGTTGTTTACTTTGCTAAAGGAAAGGAGCAAAACTAGGGGACTTTATGTCCCAACAGAGAATCTTTAGCAGAGCTCAAAATAATCTATAGAAATATACTACTCTGTTGGGGAATTACAAGTGATGGAGTTAAACATCAGGAAAAGTAAAAGTTATACCAGGGAACTTTGGTGATTTGATGTTATTTTTTATTTACAGGGTTTATTCAATGAAAATTTTGTTAGAATATTCTTTATAGCAGGTAACAGAAAATCCAACTGTAAGGAATATAAACAATAAAGGGCTAATTTTTTCACATAGTAAGTTGTCTAGAGGCATGGAAATCTTATGATTCCAGAATACCACATCACCCTCTGTGACTGTTTCAATGTCAAGCTGGAATGAGGTGATGATGGAGCTCCAGACATGATGTTCAGGTGCAAGAAGCCCAAGAAGAAAAAAGAACAAGAGTCTGTCTCATCTTGTCTCTCCATTACAAAAAGAAAATCCTGCCCCAGGACCTCATATACTCAGCCACCTTTCAGGCTTCTAATTATCTGGGTGTGGGCCATTTTTATGCCTGATCCAGTCACTAGCATGGGACATGGACATTTGCTTAGACCAGGAGTTTTCAAACCTTCTGATCTCAAGATCCCTTTTCAACTTTTGAAAATCCTAAAGAGGTTTTAGACATCTGTATGCATTTTTAAATCTACTGATGTCAATTTTATTAGAAATCAAAGCCAAGAAAGCTTTAAAACAAGAACCCACAACACACACTCCATGTCTTCTCCTAGTAATGACATCATGAAATAGGACAACCTCTGAATAAACTTCACTGTACATATAAGACAACTGAATGAAAAACACAAATAACATCTACTTGGAAAATGAAGATGGTTTTGACCAAGTGGATCCCTTGGAAAGATCTCAAGACCTGCTTCCCCTAGTGATACCTGCAACAAATTTTAAGAATCACCAGATCATACGACTAGGATGAATCCTTAATGATCATAGGAAGAGACGACTGTCCCATGTGACCTTGTAGAAGAGGATGAATAGTTACACAAAATTGGAATTGTTAGGAAAAGAACGGGGATTCCAAATTGGTGCTGCATAGGCAACTAACACAGCCAGTCAGTTATGTACATGCAAGCCAATCTCTGGAATCAAAACAAAATTTAATCATTCAATGTGAAATTTAAACAAAATTTTAAACAAAATTTAATCACTAAACAAAAAAATCATTTATTTAGTTTAAAAGGCAGTTTTTTGTGGGTCATATACAAACTTCTATGAAGATTTTGATGTCACATGTATACTCACATATAATTTCATCATATATGTTTATAAAGTATATATATATATATATATATATATATAATTTTAACTTAAAAGTCAATTATTTTTGATGAGTCATAAACTGACCTGAATAAGAATTCTTGTTTCTATACTGAATGACCTTAATTTGGCTGTTGTTAATAAGGAAAATAGAGCTATTCTTTGGGGACAGAGTAGCATCTAGTAGCCATAGAAAAAATTGCCCCATATTTAATGCCTACATAGAGAGCTGCTTTTGGTATGCCAAGTCTCCTGTATTCTGGTACTAACTTGTATCATATATTACATACAATCAGATAACATAATGTGCCATGAAGGATAACCTTTGTAGTGTTGCTCCATGAGAATACTAATGACTGAACTTCTATCAGAATATGTGGTAAAACATCATACAGACAAATGACACATACTAGCTTTTAAGATTTGAAAAGGACAAAATAGTGTGGCATTATACCCACCATGCAGATAAATAAACAAAGCTCATAATGATTCAGCAAGATACCCATTTACATAGTAGCTAGAATTCCAAGACTTTTGTTACTAATTTTTTCTTACATATCATACTATTCCTTTGAATCCATTAACCTATACTTAGGAGTGTATCTGACTTTACAGAATAGCTTTTCTTATAATATCATACCATCAGTCAACTATTACAATAAATTGCAGTAGAGTAAGGCTACAAAAAGATATTTAAAGATGAGCGCTGTTCAAATATCTTGGGACAAAGATTTGGGTTTGTGGTTGGGGAGAGCAGAGCTTTGGGTACAGTGACCTGGCCAGACCTGAACTCTGTGTATGAGTAGCTACTTGTCCATGGAAGTGATATGCCAACAGCAGTCTGACTGCCTAGAAGAGGATGTTTTTGGAAACCAACAACAATGTACTGCTTGAAGGGCCCACTGAGGTAAGTGTGATGTATTTGTCTCTGCATGTCTAGACTGTAATCCAGTATGTGAGTAATGGCTTTTGTACTATATACAATAACTAATGGAAACAATTTTTACAACATGGTGACTGTGAAGAAGACACCCTTTTCAAGCTGTAGTTGACCTAAATGTAAAAATGGGCTCGTCATAGTATCTACCTTGAAGTTGGATTTTTAAGACAAAGATAAATCCTGTGTTAGTTTTCTGTCACTGTGACCAAAATACCTCACCAGAACAACTTAGTGGAGGAAAAATTTATTTTGAGATAATTATTTCAGAGGTTCAGTCAGCCAGCCAAGTATACTGCTTTGGGCCTGAGGTGAAGAACATCATGGCAGAAGGGCATAGCAGAGGAAATATGTTTGAATCATGGTGGCCAGGAAGCAAAGAGAGAGTTAGGCACTAGAGACAGAATACAAACTCCAGGGGCATGCTCCTGTGACCCACCTCTTCCAGCCATACCTCAACATTCTATAGTTACTACCCAGTTAGTCCATTGAAATCATTAACACACCAAATGGTCTAATCAAATGAATCAATCCACTTATTAGATTAGAACTCTCCTGATTTAATCATTTCACCCCTAAGTTTCTGCATCAACACAAGAGCTCTGGGGGAAATCTCTCATGTGTAAGCTATAGTAATTCCTGATATGGCAGAGAAAATAATAGTCCTTAAAGATGCCCTTGTCCCAGCAACAGCGAGGTGCTAAGCAACTCAGTGACACCCTGTCTCTACATAAAAACACAAAACAGGGCTGGGGATGTGACTCAGTGGTCGAGTGCCCCTGAGTTCAATCCCTGGTACCAAAAAAAAAAAAAAAAAAAGATGCCCTTGTCCAAGTCCACAATACCTGTTATGTACTGTAAATGGCAAAAGGAACTTTACTGATCTGACTAAATTAGGGGTCATAATATGTAAAAATTATTCTAGATTATCCTGATAAACTCAATGTAATTACAAGGATCCTGTAAGAGGGAGCTAAGAAGATCAAAAACAGAAGTACAACACTAGAGAGATGTGAAGAAAAGTCTACCAAGCAAAGAATGCACTGGCTACTGTAAATTGAAAAGGAAAAAATATTAGAGTACTCCTGAAGCCTCCAGAAGTAACACAGCCTTGATGATGCACTAATTTTAGTTTCACAAATGCAGTGAAGAATTTTGACTTCCTGAATTGTAAGATAATAACGTACCCAGTTTAATCCACCAAAGGTGTGGTAGTTACCAGTAGTAGCAATAGAAAAACTGTATACTTAGGAACATTCTGTGAATGCTATTAAGAGACTCTTTGCATCTATATTTAAAGCATGCCCACATATTAATATTCAACAACTATACGACAATAATAGTTTTCACATTTAAATACTTCTGTTCAATAAATTTAGTAATATGAAATAGTCTCTACTTTTCTTGCTTTCATTATGCCTGAATTTCAGTTGCCATGATTTAAATAGCACCATTTTCCCCAAAATAATAGTTCAAGTTTCAGTTGCAATGGTATATTAAATGTGAGCAACTAGTAATGTGCAAAATCTGCTGCTAGTTCTTTTGTTCTACAGATGAATATAAAATAATTTTTGAGTGTTGTGATTAAAGTTCTACCTCATAATTTCTATCAAAGTCTGTAGGTGATTGAGTACTGGATATCTATTCACACATAAAAGCAAAGTGTATAATTAATGTTGCTTCTTTCTCTCCTAGCAATAAGTTTGTGTGCCATTTTACAAAAATGGATAATCAAGACAGGGAACTAGCCAGGCATGGTGGTGCACGCCTGTAATCCCAGTGGCTCAGGAGGCTGAGGCAGGAGGATCATGAGTTCAAAGCCAACCTTAGCAAAACGGAGGCACTAAGCTGTCTCTAAATAAAATACAAAATAGGGCTAGGAATATTGCTCAGTTGTCACATGGCCCTGAGTTTAATCCCCAGTACCCACCTTCTTCCCCCCCAAAAAAATAGGGAACTAAAGTTTGGTGTAGTGCTATATGCCTATAATCCCAGATACTTGGGAGGCTGAGGTAGGAGGACTGAAAGTTGGAAACCAGTCTGGGCAACTTATTGAGACTCTGTCTCACAATAAAAAGTAAGAAGGGCTGGGGTATAGCTTAGTGGTAAAGCACTACTGGGTTCAGGCCTCAGTATCACATGTACAAATATATGAGTACACACAGAGAGAAGGGAATAAAAAGAATTGGTCAGGAAATGTGAAAGTGTGGCAAAGAAATGAAACCTGATAACATTGGAAGTGAAAAAATCCAAATGCACATGGCACTAGAGAGGAATAGATGATCAGGGAAATGGCAATACTGACCCTGTGTGAGAGACTGCAGGTACACAGCCACAGGGAATTAGTGACTCTGAAGAGGAAGGTAGTCATGACAAACAGCACTTCCCAGAGAAAGTGAGGCTAGCCAAAAACTTCACATTAAAAGACTTTCTTAGATATTTCATGAGATTGAAAGCACGAAGTATGAGATATTAGAAGCTGATCCTGACTTAGAAAAGAGGATGACAGTTCACCAAGGTTTAAGAAAGATTTAAATCAAACAATCAGAAAGCCAGTACAGTTTAAATGATTCTTGATAAGTTTTTAGACAGAAATAAAAGACAATTTCTCAACATTTCTAGAGCTTTATATAATAGTGTACTGAATACGCTGTTTTAATGCACTCTCTAAATGATGTTTACTGTGCTCTTCTGTTACTAATTTTTAATATTACTATACATTAAAATAATTTTAGGGCTTTGACAAATAAAATGTAAAGGTCACAGAACCACTATAAATCTTGCATGAATTATTAAGAACACTTTACCCAGTTTTAGCTCATGTGGTCAATTTTACAACCTCACAGTACTGAGTGAAATGAGGACTGCCTGTATATTTATCATGACTGGATTTCTCAACATGTGCCAAATGCAGTTTGCATGCCACGTGACTCAAGAACATCTTCTGTGTTACTCTGCCCCCTTTAAAGTTGAGACAACAGAAAGAAAATGTAAACAATACTGAAAGTAACCCTTAGTAAGTCACAGAGCTGGGACTTCAACCCATCATTTGTCAGTTCAGAGCTAAGCTTGTAGGATTCTATGCTGTCATTGCTGACACTCCCAGGACATAAGCTATGTACCAGGCTTCATGCAATTGTGTGTGAAGATCACCTCATGACAACAACCTTGGAATGTGGAAACCATTCCTCTTTGTACCATAGATGAAAGAAACAGGCTTAGAGAAGTTGTCCCAGATCTCACAGTGAATGCTGAAGTCTTATTCCAGACAGCGGGTCTTCGTGTAACGAGTGTGAGAACTAGATATCTAATGTTGAATGGATGTGTTTAGCGTCTGAACCTTTAAATTCTTTTCTAGAAGCCAGGTGTGGTGGTGTATACCTGTAATCTCAGCACCTTGAGAAGCTGAAACAGGAAAGTCATGGGTTCAAAGCCAGCCTCAGCAATGGCGAGGCTCTAAGTAACTCAGTGAGATCTTGTCTCTAAATAAAACACAAAATAGTGATGGGGATGTGGCTTGGTGGTTGAGTACTCCTGCCTTCAATCCCCGGTACCAAAAATAAATAAATAAATAAATAAATTCTATTCTAGATATTTTTCTGAGAATTTAGTAAACACTTTCCCCTCAACTTATTAACTATCTTCCGCAAAGTTTGTTCAACTCAAGAGAACCTCTCTCCCTTTCACCCTGAGGAAAGGAGATGCCAACTGAATGGAAACCTAATGAGGTAATCATGTTTGATGATTATTTACTGTGCTTTTCTTCAAGATAGCTTATGTATATTTTAGAATTTGTCTTGATGTCTTCATAAGAAGCAGCATATTTCTGGGATTTCACAAGTGGCATTTTGAAACTAGTATGCTTTGCAGCCTGCATTGAATCACACCACAAAGTTCATTTAAGAACTACTAATGAGAATGAACTGAGCACAAAGCATTGGTTATGCTATCTGCATAAGGGCTGACTTCTTAGTTTTGGGAGCAGGAACATCACAATTACACTGTAGCACTCACCACTGTTGAGTTTTCCCAGCCTGGAAACTTCCTTCTTCAGGCAACCTCCTACCCATGCTATGCCTGTTTAAAGAGAGTGATACACATCCTCTACTTGCTACAGAACTCCTTGTCTGTAGGTCTTGCTTAAAACAAACTGATGCTTCCTTGCTTTGTCTCTTGAAGATTTTTCTTTGATAAACAATGAGGTGGCTGCCAAGTTTCAATGGTGCAGATGTGAGTAAAAGTAAGTCATCCACTGACTCTCTACAGGCAAGGGACACAAGAGGGATTGCTCCAGCTTTCAAAGCCACTGGTTCTCAGAAATGTCTATCATTGTCATTCTATTAGAATTTCTAGATTTACCTAAAATGGAAACATTACCTTTCCTCTTATTCCATCTGATCCTATAGAGCACAAAGTTATAATTTATTCTTGAGTTATGATTTATAGTTTATTACATGTTATTAGAGATAAAATAATAATAGTGACTCATGTAAACTCAGAGTTCCTTTTCTTCCCCCAGTTAATATGAAGTGTAATATTAGGCAGTCTAGGGTTGGTATTCACATCTTGGCTTCAGATATCATCAGAGAATCCGAATTATTTTTTCTAGATTTATGCTCTCCTCTCTACCAAATAGAGCCTTTGTCTTCCTCTTCATGAAATAACTTTAGGATCTCCAGCCATCACCCTTATGTTGCAGGCAGAAGAAAGAAGAAGGTGAAGGGCAAAGATGTACATATGTGCAAAGTCATCCATCTGGAAAATTCTAATGACTGCTGCTTATAGCTCGTGGAATAGGAAAATGTCACATGGCTATTCTTAACTCAGTGGAGGCTATGGAATACAACATGTTTAATTTGGAACACTGTTCCTTAAAAGAAAAATCAGCTACAACAACAAAGAGAAGAAAAAAAAGAAAAGAAAAATACCATTATACTCAAGAAGAGAAGGAGAATTAATATGGAACATTAGGAGACTGGTAACAGTCTCTGGCTTAAAACTTTTCTGCCAAATAAACTTTCTTTTTGATCCCTTCTCCCAAAGACATATTTATACAATTTTCCCACTAGGCACTGTGTTTTTGTTTTATTTTTTATCATTTACAAATAACACTCCCTAGGCTTAATATTCAACTCTTCCCTTTGGTAACTTTGGGTATTTGGCCAACTTATATGTTATCTTTTGGATTCAGTTTCATTAGCCTATAAAATGAAGATGAATATAGTGCCTTCATATGATAGATTAAACAGGACAGAAATCTCTGGCATGCCTTCACTGAAAGAGAGGGTCTTTTTCTGTTTCTTTTTCCTTTGAATTTGAGTTGACTTACAAATGATTTATCTTATGGAACTCATTGGAAATCATACTTTGCCAATTTGGAGATTAGCCTTCATCTTCAGCCTGATAGACTTTATGGTTTGAATATGAGGTATTCACTAACAGCTACTGTATTAATGCAGACATATTCTGAGGCAAAATGATTGAATTGTAAGAGCTATAATCGGTTCATTCTGAATGGACTGATTTGGTGGTAACTGTCGACTGGTGGGGCATAATTGGTGGAGGTGGGTTACAGGAGATGTGCCCTGGAAGAGTTCATTTACCCTGCACTCCCTCAATCTCCTTTATGCTTCCTGGTTACCATGAAGCGGGTATCTTTCCTCTACCACACCCTCTGCCATGATGTTCTGCCTCACTTAGACCCACAGCAATACAGGCATTCCACCATGGGCTGAATGTCTAAAACCCAAGCAAATATAAACTTCCTCCTCCAAATTCTTCTTGTTAGGTAGGTATGTTGGTCACAACAATGTAACCAAACTGACTAACAAAGAGAGTATATGGAAATACCTTGAAACAAATGGAGAAAGATAGGGATCAGCTCAGTTTAGCCTTCCAAGTTTAGCCTGTACAAAAGCACACTTTGAGGACTGAAGGAAACATTGGCAAGGTCATGGAGAAATTAAGATGAGAAGAAAATGTAAAGGGTACATTATCAAACCAACCAGCACTGTGGGCAATGAGCACTTTCTTTTGCTAGGGCAACTCTGGGAGCCAAAGGAGAGCACATGTATTATGCTTTTTCCCAATTGATGGCATAGAGCTGGAATATCAATATGCCAGCTCACATTATAATTGGCTGAGGATTATTCCCAGCAGGCACTAAAAACCTGGCACTTCTAGACTGCCACATAGATAGGCATAGCAGGCCTCTTGAACAGAGATGAGCACTGGGATAATGTAAAGATCTGCAAGGTTTAAGAGAGCTGGATGGAAGTAGTACAGGGAAAGCAACAGAATATAGCAACAACAGCATCTGGTAAAGTATTCAGACAAGTTGCTAAATTGGATTTCCTCATCTTGTAAACAAGGATAAAAATAAAAAATCCAAACTTATGATGAACTCTGTGTATATTATTTCTAATACTTCCAAAGTCCTACCCTTGTGGCATCCACAGACATTAGAGAATGGAATTGAGAAAATAGCTAGAATGAAATTAATGATAGTTGACTACAACTCAGTAATCCTACTAAAAATAAAAATACATGACTGTTTTTGAAATATTTTACTCCTGGTAACCTAGAAGTATCAGAGATAAGAATGGAGATAGAACTGTCTTGGCTTAAATCACTCAGATATTATAATAAAAGCAAGAGGAAAAAACCATATGTGAAATAATAATACAAACAAAAGCACTGGCTATCATTTTTATAACAACAATTATTGGCATTAACAGTAACAGTTGTGAAGCATATTTTCATTTAACTTAATCAGTGAGCATCAGCTATGTCATAAAGGAGCATTTGAGTGAATGTCTATTAAAAAATACTCGACACTATAATCAAAAGCATAAAACAATGGCTTAAAAAAGAAGCCCTCTAGGAAAAGACCAGGAAATACTGTATTTAAGAATTTATTCACCTTGTTTAAAACCATCCATGCCTTCCCTTTTTATCTTAGATAAAATGAAGCAAACAAACAATCATGGCTTTTTGAGACCTTAACCTATTAGTTTATACCAACCTCTGCTAACCCAATGCCATCTGGGAGCCTGGCTGTGCAGATTTAGACTTTTTCTAGGAGTCCATCCAGGGAGTGAAGAAGACATTGTACAAAAGAGAGATCTAGGAGGCATGGGTGGTACCTATCTGACAAGTTTTCTTTTCAGGTTGAATTTCACAGAAATTCTTCCATTTCCATTTCAAATCCTGTATCTGTTACTGCTTTCACTTAACATCTAAATATTAAGCAGCCACTGTGTACTAAACAGTGTGTGTATAAATGTATAATACACATATGCACTCGTACTATTATTTAATCATCAAAACAATCCTCAGGGGCTAGGATTGTGGCTCAGTGGTAGAGCACTTGCCTCCCATGTGAGAGGCACTGGGTTCAATCCTCAGCACCACATATAAATAAATGAGTAAATAAAGGTCCATCGACAACTGAAAAAAAAATTTAAAAAAAATCCTCATATGTAGTCATGGTGAGTCCTGTTTTTACAGTCAAGAAAATTGAGGTCAGATGAATTGCAAAGCTTACCAGTGACTTAGCATAGATGATTGAGCCAAGCTTCAGGCTGGGTCTTTCCAAAGCCAGAACTCATACATTTACCACTGTATGCTCCTAATTTCAAGAGCCAGGCACGTTTCAGTACTTGCTGTTCAGATGCATTTCTAACAGATGATTAATAAATAAACAGCTCTCTCCAGAAGGAGCAAAATGGAATTAGAAAGAGACAACATTTGGGGAGGTGGAAGGGATGGCTAACTACCATAGAAAAGTATGTTAATCTACCCCTCACTGTCTATAGAAGACATAAGAAGAGTTTTTACATGGCTTATGATCACTAAAGGTTTTTATCCATTATCTGAAATAAGACATAGAGGAACACAGGACAACAGTTCAAATTATGAAGTCAGTATTCTTCAAGGTTACTGACATCTAGAGACCTAGGAGAGCTGATGGTATAAATTCAAGTCTAAAAGCCAGCAGACTGGAAGCTTATGAAAAGCTGATGTTTCAGTTTAAATTTAGACAGGAACAAACCAATAACTAGCTCAATCAGGCAAGCAGAAAGAGAAGTTTCCCCTTACTTTGCTCCCTTTGGGCCTCTTTCTTCTATTCAAATTATCAACTGATTGGCTGGATGAGGGTCACCCACATTGGGAAGGGCAATCTGCCTTACTCTAACAATTCCAAAGTTAATTTCATCCAAAAAACACTCTTAAAGACACATCCAGAATAGTGTTTAACTAAATGTCAGGGGATATATGGCCCATTCAAGTTGACATATATAATTAACTCTTTCATTCACTTTTTGCAGAGCTAAAAATATAAAAAATTTGTGTCCTCTCTTGATTCAAATTTTCTCCACTCAACCTTATACAAAGGAATTATCATCTTATCAAGATAAATGGCAAACCAATCATAAGGATGCAAGATGAACATAAATGCACCTGTCATCTCCAGAAAAGATAGCACTGTGATTTTCTAAAAGAATCAGAATTCCTGAGTATTCCTCAGGTGCACATTTTATCACAGAGCATAAGGCTGCATGACAAGTTCTGAGTGTAATTCACTATCTCAGCTCTTTCTTCCCTTTTTTGAAGCCCTGGCAAACTTTAAATCCTAAATTCCTTCAACCTGCCACTCTTAAAATTAAACTATGAGCTTTCATAATTTAAGTAAACAAAGTTCTATGAATTAGGAGTTTCTATCCAGAAGGCTTAAGGATTCACAAAACTATCATACTGCATAAATAACTCCAATGGAAGCTAGTGGCATGTAACTCCAAATTCCATATTCTCTCCACTATGTCAAGAAAAAGGAAAAAGACAAGGAGTGACTAAATACTTCTACAAACCAAAGTAATGATATATTTCAAGAGAGAGCAAGAGACTGCAGACAGGTGCCTGGGCCTGTGTTTGCAATAGGCTGTCAATTTAAACAATACTACCACGGAAACACAGAGTGTGTGGTCAGAGAATGCACAGGTATGAAGGTAAGGCAAGGGAAATTTGGAATTCCACAAACTGAAAAAAAAAACTATCATAAAATACCCATACTTCTCTTTATACAATTACTGAGTGCAAGCCAGTATTTTAACTGGCAGTATCACCACACTCAATTTCTTTTTCATCAGAAATGGAAAAGTAGGTTTTCTTGTAACCTATAAATTCATCAATTTAGGTCGGCAAAATTGACTTTCAATTTCCCTTTATTCCTTTTTAAAACTAAAATTAAACATGACTTTGGGGTCTACTTTGGCATTAGGATTTTCAAAGTCAAATTTCATCAAATTTCCATATATCACAATATCACAAAATGTTCAAAACTAGAATAAACTTCAAAGATCACCTGGCAGTCCCTGACATTTCAAAGAGGATGAATTCACAGCCAAGAGAGTTTTAGCAACTGCTCAGTGTCACACAGCTGTGTGGGCACAAAGACATTTCTGCCTGTGCACCTACTGTTTATCACCAGTTGAGGGGCTACCAAAATGTCCTTGAACCACTGGTTCAAGAAAGATCTTGCAATGGTACCCAGTGACTTTTCTTATCCTAAGTGATATTTCAGGCTTTATGGGGTAACATTTAGCAGTATGTTTGTTTGCTCAGGGATTCACAAAGGCAGGTATTTAAAAGTATAAATCAACCAGGAATTATCTTTGAAAATTTTGTTGTATTGATAAGGAGGGCAATGAGAATGTGGGAAACATAGGTTATAAGTGAAGATTTGCTGGATTGATCCCACTCACTTAACCTTTGGGTATTATTAATTGTACTAAATCCTGTCAGATTACCTAGGATAAGTTTCCTTGCCTAAAGTCAACTGAATATGAACTTCATTCACAAAATGCCTTCACAGCCACACTTGTAAATTTAAAGTAGTATTCAAATGAATACATGTACACATGTTTGCTACAGCATTATTTACAATAGCCAAAGTGGAAATAACCCACATGTTCATCACATACTAAATGGATTAAAAATTACATGGTACCTGCATACAATACAATATTATCCATTCATAAAAACGAATGAAGTACTGATACTTAGAGCAATGTTATGAACCTCAAAAGTATCCTAAATGAAAGAAGTCAGACACAAAGTTTTCCCAGTTATATGATTCCATTTATATGAAATGTTCTGAAAGGGCAAATCAAATCAGACAGATGGATTAATGCTTCCCAAGGCTTCAGAAGAGGGAGGGATGGGGAGTGACTGTTTAAAGGTACAGGGTCTCCTTTGTGGATGATGAGAATGTTTGGAGATAAAGTAATGGTTGCACAGATTGTAATTGTACTAAATGCCATTGAGTTGCATACTTCTAATTTTTTTTAAAAATTAAATTTATTTTTATTTATTATTACTTTAATTGTACATATTACAGGACATAGCATGATAATTTGATATAGATATAAAATATATAATGGTCAAATCAAGGTAGTTGACTTTATAAATGGTTAATTTTATCTCATGTGGATTTCACCTCAGTAAGAAAAAACAGAGAATAATATAAAGACCTATTGAAAGGTTATGTGTTAGCTTGACTAGGCTACAGTCTCCTGTTACTTAATCAAGCACTGATCAGAAGCATTGCTATGAAGGTATCTTGTGACTAAATTTCATAAAATGACTTTAGGTAAGAAAAATTATCCTAGATAATATAGGTGGGTCAAGTTCCAGCATGTTCAAGCCCTTTATAACAGGGTGGCATTTCAAGCTTTCTTAAAGAAGAAATTCCAGCTTCTGCCTATGTCTAAGAGCCTCAGCCTACACTTCCTGTGTTCCCAGGCTATGGATTGCAGACATCATCTTCAGCTTCCATAACCACAAGAACAAATTCGGTACAATAAGTCACAGTACATGATGACTACTGATTGTGCTTTACTGTTTGAACTCTGACTGACAAAAGTGAGTTGTGAAATTAGGAGATCTATCATCTAAATGCCCTTACTTCTATCTCTGAGACTCTGCATGGTCTCCTCACAAGATAGAAATCTTAAAGGAAAATAAAATAGTTCTAAACAGTCCAATTTATAACTTGACATACCCATATTTCTTGAAGAAATGAATAAATCTAAGTGCCATAAGACTGCAGGGCTATGACAGACAGGTAAAAAAAGAAAAGAAAAAGAAAAAACCACTCATAGCTAAGGTCAAGGATGTGCATTGAAAAGTAACAAATGAATGGACTTTTTTTTTAAAATTTTTTTATTTTTCTCAAAAGTTGCATTTTAATACATGTTATCAAACATAACAGAAAAACAAACAAATTTTCAGAAGCTGTACACACTGTTCACTGAAAACATTTGTTGAGGCAAATAGAAAAAAAATTGTTACAATCATAATTTTTCTAACTTTGCACAAAATTATAAGCAGATTACATTCTTCATATTAAACATCTTTATATGCACTTTCAATGAACAGTATGTATATATATATATATATATATATATTTATATATTTATATATTTTTTATCAACCATCTTTACTATACCCATTCCCCTTTCCTGCCCCACCTCCCCCATGTCGCACCCAGTGTTTCTCTATTTCTCTTATGTTTCCCATTCCCACCTCCCTTATTCATCAGCATCCACTAATCAGAGAGACCATTCGGCATTTGGTTTTTTGGGATTGGCTTACTTCACTTAGCATAATGCTTTCCAGTTCCATCCATTTGCCTGCAAATGCCATAATTTTATTCTCTTTTATTGCTGAATAATATTCCATTGT